>SMSO01000032.1:1822500-2070000 GCA_004764695.1 Schizochytrium sp. TIO01
TTCCGGATAGAATTTCGGAAGCTTGACTAAGGCTGAAGCCTTTTCAGCCACATTTCCGTATAAATCTACAATCTCGTTCAAAGCAACACGAACAATCTGTTCGCTCCATTTTTCGGCTGCCGAAGCTGAGTTCACGTGAGCAGTCCATACATAAACATCATATAACGTTGTACTAACAGTGAAAGACGACTCCAATTCCATTGTTTGATTGATGTTTGTCACATTAACCCCTCTAACCGACATCCAAAAATCGATAGGCTCGTCAAACCGAAAAGTCACAATTGGAAAAGCACTAAGATTTGTCAAAAGATTGCTATTGGGGGCCCAGCCTACGAGTTTGGGACCTTCATTATCAAAAACACCAACACGAGGATCAGAACGGACCCACAGTCTCTCCGAAGCTCAAGAAAATATGTTCTACCGCTGACCAGACCACTCGTTGCAGCTGTGAACGCATAGGACGTACCAGAGAATTTTCCTATCTTAGAGTAGTCCGCTTCTTCTGGTGTACCCGAGCTGGGAACGTAAGGAGCTGCCCAGAGCGAAACGTCTGCAACTGACGACTCCAAGTCCAATGTCGGATCAGATGATGTCGCCTGCCACGTTGCGTTGCTCCGTGCAAGGTCTCCTGCCCACTTGGCTTTGGAGCACGAGTCTGCCCAATTCAGAGTAAACGTAAGCGAGTCTGAGATAGTGCTGTCACAACTTGATGTCACAGTGACTGTTGCCATGGTCGAAAGCAATTTGCTGCTGAGTCGTTCATATTGCACAACGACCAGCTGTCGTCCAGCGGATGTTGCTTCCGACTTGGACACCGACAGATCAAGGTTAGAGTTCACAGTTGCACCGGCTATTGAATACGCAGTATATCCGGTGATGCTATCAATGTCCATGGAGACAGTAAGGTCGAGCTCTAAGTCGTCGTCGTCCATCGGCGTTAGGTTGATGTAGAATGAAAAGGAGCCTTTATCCGAGGTCAGAGTGCTAGCCAATGTCTCGTTGTCGTTTTCTTCAAGGTAGAACTGTTCAATGGCATCTGTGCCAGGCACATGAGGACAGCGTGTTTGTCCACCACAAACTTTGTAAACAAATGAGCCACAGAACGGAGATTGAAATATCTCTAGACAGAGTTCGTTCCCTTCAATAGACGTCAAGGTAGCTGTGATTGTGTTTTCATCACCAGAGGTTGCATATGTGGTATCATCCACCGAAGTTGTCTGCGTGTATGTCTGAGACGTCTCGGATGATGTTGCAAGCGAGAATAGCTCCTCAAGAAATGCAACACTTTCTTCACTAAGGCTGGATGTTGTCGTCGCATCACTTGTTGCAAAAGCTAGAAAGTCCACGAGATTTTGAGTCGTGTTTATAGCATCTTGTTCAAATGTTATCGTCCCCAAAGCACCCGAGAGTGTAAGCATGTTGGTATCTGTAGCATAGTTATCCGTAGCACCTGAAATGCTTGCAGTGATGTTGATAGGGAAGTTCTGTGCGTATGTCTTGTCATCATCCCAATGTCTGAAGAGATCGAGCCACTTGTTTCGTTGCTCTATCGCATCGGTGACAAGACTTTGCATGTCTGAATCATCCTTGTATAAGGCAATTGTATCCTTGATAGTTTGCAAGGAATCTTCACATTCTGAGCGAGTCGAAATGATAAGTGATGTAGCCTTGCTCTCCCAACCGATATCAGAAACCGATGACACTCGACATGCTTGGTCATGGTAAGTGAGGGTCTTTGTCACAGAGAGGTTTGCTGTAGTGCCCATATACAAAACAATGTCTTCTCCTGCAGTCTCTTGGGAGAATGTGTATGTTGTAGTTGTTGTTACAACTGAATCTTCTTTGCTGGTGGTATTGGTTGTAATTTCAGTCTCACCAGAGGTTGAACTATAAGAAGCGCTGCCGCTGATTTTGCCAGAAACGCTGCCTCCTAAGCCAGCACTGATAGTAGTTGACGATGAAGTCTCATCGCTATCCACAGATTCGCGATATACACGAGACTCAATTGTAAACGGCCTCGTAAAGACAGCAGTTGTTTTCGAAGCTAATGAACCCTCAGAGTCGTAGATGACTGGAGGCGCATAGAGATAATATAGAGGTACTGCACTTGCAAAGTTGATTAGATTTGAGCCACTCATAGCACGTTTTCCCATTACAAGGATCTCGAGCTCCGCCGAAGGGCGAGCCGTGATTCCTGAAGGCCAATAAGTGTCATGGTATAGCATAAAGGTGACCGAACGCACGAACTGGTCCAAATCCTCGTATTCGATATTGACAGTCTCGGTGAGATTAGTGCCGCTAGGGTTGGTGGGCTCACCAACATAAATCGAGACATCAGCTACAGATTCTTCATCGCTGGCAGTACTAATGTTGTAATAGCATGGATCTGTTGCTTCACAGACGTTGTCATCCTCTGGAGCCAGCTCACTATTAACAAGAATCGTGGATTCACTTGGCAAAACAAAGCAAACTCGAGATGTCCCAGTAGTATCAACAAAGGTTTGGTTAAAGTATATCTGCACTTCGATGTCGGCGCCCCCCGAGACGATATATTGGAAAGGCAGTGCACCTTGAGAACATGAAGAAAACGGAACGATACTAGTGGCGACCAACTCGGCTGTGAGAGCTGGATCTGGTTGATAGATCATATCTACCATGGCATCAGAGTCCGTCATATCCAAAGCACGACTTGAGGAGCTTGGAAACTGAAGTTCATAATTTGTTTTGATATCTGCATTTGATGAGTAGAATTCGAGGTCAAATGTGTACTCTGCTGAAGGTATATCCCAGGAAGCCTCCAAGCCTGAAGTTGAGCGATACAAGACAATGCCAGGACACGCATGGACAGTGAGCGACATATTGACGTCGCCAATAGAGTACTCACACATCGTGGCAGCTGTATACAGTGTGAGTTTGGACGTTCTTGTATATTCAATCTCAAGGCCTGTTAGGCTAGATGTCATGACAAGACCAGAGCTGCCAAGCAATGCACTTACTTGCGCATCGGCAGTACTAGAGACCGTCAGAGATTCTTGATTTGCTCCAAACAGCAGTTGGACAGTAGTGTTGGAAACTTCAACTGTAAAGCTTCCATCTGAGTCTGTGGTGGTGCTTTCAAGCACGGTTGGTGGGTCTGCTGTCAAATCTACTGCAGAAATTAAGACATTTGGAGCAGCACAAGAAGATGAACCACTAAAACTTGTTGTGAGCGTTCCTCCAAGATTGATAACGTTGATATCGATGAGTGAGAGCGTGTAGTATTTGAGGTTCTGAAGAGACAGGGTCTGAGGAAAGCTCAGGTACGTGGAAGGGCACGTAGAGGACCCAAGTGGACACATTCTCACATCATATGTTGTATCAGTTTTATTTGCGCCCAAGATTGTAACACTCGATGTCAAGCTAGTGGTTGATGCATCTGTGAGTGTCAGATCTAGATTGCCATTCTCATCTGTGGTAGCTGTATATACCGTCTCATCATCCGAGCCAAGCTTATAGTACACATTCACCCCGCTGCGTCCATGGCTGCTTCCACGGGCCCGAACTGTGATGTTGAGCTGACTCATGAAGAGGACTTTCATTGACTGCGAAGACACGTCAATCGATATGGGGTCATTCTTCAGAGTTGTAGAGGTTCCGAACCAGTCGTCAGGGTCAAACCAAGCAGAATCACTGTTCCATAGCATCTGCCAGTTGGCAAGATAGACTTTGTCACCAATGCTTACGGTGTTGGGCGCTGTGGCAGTTATCCAAGTCGTCCATGTACTGCTATTACTGCAATCCCAGTCAAAGTTGTAGATGGTCATGGAGTATTCATTACTTGGGAAGACAAGGCTACCGTTGAAGTAGTTGATAAGCTCTTGAGAGATGCTATGAGTGACGGCTATTTGGAACGCTAGGTCTCCGTATCCGTCGCTTCCGACATTCACAAGTACTTGGCGCATCTCTAATTCATTAATCGAATATGTGTGGCTTTCGAAAAACTCTTGGGGATCTTGAAATGACATGGCAAGAAGATTCTTTCCTAAAGTCGAACTTTCACAGACCTTGTGCTGGCATCCGACGCCACTTCTATCTGCGGAACACGAAATGCTCGAGTTATTTTCGTCGTATGCTGGTGCACTGACAGTGCTTACATTTCCGCAGAAGGTGTTTGCCGCACAAGCTTGCACTTCTCCATTTGGACAAGAATATCCCTTGGGACAAACAATGCATGCGTCTTCATACGACGACTGGTCTGCGGCTGATGCAGGTATGTAAAATCCTTGATAACATGTTGGACAAGAGCGAGCGCCAGTGATATAGTTTGATGTACTAGCGGTGTAGCTGCCGAAAGCACTGTACGTATAAAATATACAAGTGTTTGTGTCCGAGTTCCAAACCCATATTGCACAACTTTCAAGAGCTTGGCAAGCTCGTCGACACGAATGAGGGTTTTCTTCATCTGTAGATGATATCAAGTTACTCCCAGTATCGATATACTGATTTGCGATCATACAACCTTGAGCACTTTGTAGACTTGCTGCATTCGGTCCAACCGTTGTGTCTCCGTTATCTTTGTTGCAATGCATATTCTGAGAAATTAGGTAGCGATCGGAATCTGTCACGGCTCGAGTGGACTGTATGCGAACTCTGTTGTAGAGGCTACAAGTATTGCTGGCTGAGTCGAAGGTCCAAGAAAGGCAGATATCGTAACTTGCGGTAGGGGTTCCGGTGTAAGTACAGATGGCGGGAGATAAGACTCTTTTGACATCATAAGAATGGAGAAATTTCGTTATCGTTGTTGTGGCAGGAACGTAGGTCGGAGATGGTGTTAGGCTCAAAGAACTGGATACATCAGTCCAAACTGTGTAGGTATGATATTTTAGACTACCCCCGGTTGTTATTGTTTCCTTTGCTGCTGTGGTATATGCTGTTGTGAAACAGGGAGACGTATAAAGGGTGGGTCGTTCTTCTGGTGATGTATCTACTGTGAAGGTATCAGCGCAAGTTGCAGTAGTTGAGCTTGAACAAGGGTTTATGTTATTATACAAAAAACCTCGTTTGTACGAGTTCCGCCATCGTGTTAAACATGTTGTGCGACAAGCAGATGCGGATGTGGTAGAAATGGTTTGCTCTGTAGCATCGCCAAGGTCAATCTGCCCAACATTGGTGCAGCCAACGATATCTGCCAAAATGATTTTAATGTTTTGGTGAGAAATACCACTGATTGCAAGACACACCTCAAACAAATAGCTTTGTAGGTATAGAAGCCCAACAAACAGAAAAGAATATTGCATGGTAACCCTATATGATTGATTGCCTATCAGCGCTAAATGCCAATTATAGCTACAAAAAGAATGGCAAGTTCAGGTTTTGCTGGAGACATCCATACTTGTAAATGTGTCAACCAAACCTTCATGACTAGGCCAAATTATTGAGCGAGGGAATCTGTCTAGAAAACATCATTCTTCTATAAAAATTCATGTTTTCTATTTTTATTTTAAAGAGGAAGTAATATATACTATTATAGATTGAGCGAGTGTAAAGGAGTCTTATGAAATATTATCAATAATGATTGTTTAATTATATTCTTATTTTAAAAATAAATTATCTTAGTTTTAGCCAAAACATATTCAATTTTTTTTAAATAGTTTTTTTCTTAATGTTTCATATAATCAAGAATTGAAAAGTAGGCAAAAAACCCTGAATAAGATAATAAAACAATAAGATCTATATTTGCACTTGATAATATATTCTCACTTTATGAACGTAGACTCGAATTATATGAGCATGAGTATTGTCAACAATCTCGATAATCATTTTTAATTTTTAATTTAAAATATTAACTTTAGTGTTTCCCTTATACTATGTAGAGTAAGGCCTCTGTTGTGACAAACCTCGATGAGTGTGAAATGTGCACGCCCATCTTGCAAAGTCTCGGGCGTGCGCTGCGATATGGACGGCTCTCCTTTTGTGCATGTTCCATAACACTGTCCTTTCAGTTGAAATTCAGTGTGCTCTAGCTTTAAAAAAATTCCAATGCCTCACGCGCCCAGAAATCAACATTCAAAAAGCTTGTTTTCTGCGCGTGCAAATGTGTGCTTTTGGAACCATTAGTAAGATCGCACCAATAAATATAACTTCTGATTCTGCTTTTACGAACCTTTAATTTTTTTTAATTTGGATTATTACAAAATAGTAGGTACCAGCTTCCCTTAGCCTTAGATGGAACTCTAGGAGGTAACAAGTTAAAATCTTCTAGCTTAGGCGAAAGCTCATGGCAAAACAAATGACCAATTACCGAGCTGATTGTTTTTTGGTTTTTTGTTTTTTTTTTTAAATTGCAACTTTGGTCTTCAAGTTAGAAAAAAAAATACAGGTCAAATAGTCAAAGGACTATAACTGCCGCCAAATATAAAATGAAGCGTCAATACTCTAGGTATGGCCGCAATTAGTGACTTTTATCTTAATTATTTGCGCAAGGACAAAAATAATTGTGTATTAATTATAATGTTTTCCAACTTCAAGTTGAGAATATACTCGGTGGTGGATTGTCTACAGTCAATTGCTACTAGTACCTAACTACTACCAGAGAAAGTACGGAAATTCAAAGGAATACACTATAGAGGTTGGCCACGAACATGCAATTGAAGCAGCATAGGCAACATACAAGCATAGAAGAGTAAATAATTTGCACGTAGCCTCAAGGACTTATGGTATGCAGCAGATTCTAGAGGGTACGTTACAGTCTAAATTGAAGAGGGCGTTGCCCAAAGTAAAGGCAGTTAGCAATACTTCAAAGGTCCAACGATGTCTTAGCATACCATAAGCCCCTAACAGTAGATAGGACAAAAGTTAGACTGTTTTGTTTTGTTTTGTTTTGTTTGTGTGAAAGAGGGAAAATTTTTATATTTCAGGAATAGGTTGATGATTGAGCTCATTCCCATTCTAAATTTGGGGGCTGAAGTTTAGAGTGATTCATTATACTTAAGTTCAAGAACTCAAACACCAGAACATTTGAGCAATATATGGAAGCACGCCTCCACGAGGCAATGAAAACCTTTCAACACCATGGCCGTGGTTCTATTTCCGAATTCGCTAGACCATGATTGATAATTGCAGCAATATAACTTATCACCCACTACGTCACTCAAATAAGAGAAACGAAGACCCCCCCCCCCCCAAAAAAAAGAATGGAAAGGGTCGGCCCGGAATAATTGTTTGAGAGAAAAATAGAGCAACACTTCTAAAGCTCGTAGTCCAGGTGTTCAAGTAAGTTGAGCGCACCGCTACTTATTTAGAGCGCTATAAAGTAAATTGTGGACCATTCTTCACTCAGAGCTAGCCTTTGCAGGGTAAGGGGAAATATTGTGTAACAGATTGATGATTTGTTATCTCTCTTTCAACACTTCAGTACTCCTACGAATTGGGACTGTCGACCTTGAAAGAAATTAAGATCTGTAAGGATTAGGTTCTGGACAAACCAAGTTCTATTTCATTTGGCGTCTCTCTGGCTGCTTTTTACAAGATGAACAACCAGTTCTTCTTTTTCTTTCTTGAAAACGAAAAGGAAAAGCCAAACAAAACAAAAAAGATGAAACAGAAGCAAGAAGTGAACAGGATTAAAAATGTGTTTTTACTGCATGGCGCCGGCCTTGAGGACATCAATCATGTCGTAAATCTTCTTATCTGATTCCTCGTTGATGCGAGCAGCAAGGAACTTTACGGCATCAACCACACCCTCTGCGTAGGTGCGACGACCGCATACATTGTGCTTGAACTCAAAAATGACAGAACCATCCTCACTCGTGAGCTTGTACGTGTGCCAGGCATGGCCATCAAGAGCCTCCTTAGGAACACCAAAGGCAACCTGCGCGTCAGCCTCACGAATCTTTTCGATGCTCTCTTCGTCAAAAGGTTCGCCGGTGCGAAGCTTGTTAAGGTAGTTGACCATAGCCTTTGCTGTACCAGAGGTATCAGCCTTCGTGCTCTGGTGAGACTCAACAATTGAGAGACCATAGCCACCAAAGGCCCCAGGGTAGGTAGAGGCCATCGTCTCCATCATAGCTTGGAAGGCCACAATTTGCTTGCACATGTTCGGGGCGATCAAAGCAAAGAGGCCACTGTCCTGGACACACTTCATGAGAGCATCACGGTCTCCACCAGTGGTTCCCATAACAAAAGGAAGTCCAAGCTTTACATAAAGCTCAGCGTTGCTGTTCACGGCTGTCGGGTGAGTAAAGTCAATAGCAATGACAATTTTGCCTTCCTCGCGGCCCTTGGCAATGACGGCAGCAAGCTCCTTCTCAGTTTCTTCACTAGGCTGCAGAAGCTTGATCGTAGCTGATGAATCACAAAAAGATTAGCAATGGGCTCACCATGGTTAGGATAATCCTGACACTCAAATATTTCAACCAAGGATGCAGTACTATTAAAAACTCGATTCCGAGTGATTTCACATAGATCAGCAATTCCTCATGCATATCCAATTTATGGACTTACCAGTGGCCCCATCATCCTTTTCGATGGTGGCTTCCTCGGGCATTCCTTTGCCAGTCAAGGCAACCTCTGCTACATCAACACCACGGCGGTAGCAAGCTTGGGCGATCTTTTGCATAAATTCGGTTTCCATTCAGATATATCCTCCACTGTTAGCATTTTATACGTTATCTAAGAGAGCAATCTAATTCTCACGAAATCATGCCTAGTATAAACCTTCTCACGCTTATGACGGACGGCCTGCTTAGCAGGCTCGGCACTGCCGGGGGGCTTCACGCTTTCAGCCTCGCATTTTCACTTACCTCCTTACCCATGTTGCCAGGAAGGCCACAGATGATGACCTGCACCGACGACTTCATTCTCTTAGCCTCCGACATCTTCTTTCTTCAACGCCTCGAGTCCTTTGACTTGACCTCAGTCCTTGTTGATCTCAATCTAGTTTTGCTCTCGCTTCGACTCGTCCATTCGCTCCTCATCCTTTCTCCGCTTCTATCAAGATAAAAACTTAAAAACTTAAAGTCCATTATAGACTAAGGTAGAAACCAGGTATGTAATACTTATAGGAGATGCAACTAGTTAGTGGTTAGTGCCCTCTTACTCCTATCAGCAGCACCTCAAAAACTTTGCTACTTCTAATTCTACAAGTATTTCAGTATCTAGGTAGCTAAGCTCTCTTCAGGCTCGCTTGGTACATTCACAATCTTAGAAGAGGGTTTCTCCACGTTTCACGCGCGAGAGTCTGGCTGCTCATGTGTCTTAAGTAAAAGTGTATAACATCACCTCCATTGCGGCCTGTATCTTTACCCTTTGCAATGATTTCTGGTTTCAAGAAGTTGAACTGCAGGTTTTTGCCATCTTCGTGGTTTCTCTGTTTCCATCGCGTTCTTCTCTTCTTGTTCTTTCCATTCCCCTCATGTTCTTCGCTTGCACAACTGCTATTATTTTGGATAGTGGTACGCATGGACTAGGGCATCTATGTGAAAAGCTAGCAATGAGCTTGTTCCTGTTCTCCAATATGCGTGAAGGAGTATTAGAGCTAGCTACTAGGCTCTTACCTTCTAACAGGTGTGGTGTCTTAGCTTAGGGCAATGTCCAGAATTAGAATAAAAGACAGGAAAGCGTATTGTATTTTTGAGGAGAGAAAGAACGGGTTGAAGAACGAATGTGGGCGAAAGTAAACGTATTCTGCTATTATAGTATTGATTCAAATTTAATACTATAGATGAATAAGGCA
This sequence comes from Schizochytrium sp. TIO01, assembly GCA_004764695.1. Taxonomy (NCBI): domain Eukaryota; class Bigyra; order Thraustochytrida; family Thraustochytriidae; genus Schizochytrium; species Schizochytrium sp. TIO01. The sequence continues at coordinate 1,832,213 of SMSO01000032.1, forward strand.
AGGAAAACAAGAGAGGAAAGCTACACAAGAAGGCAGAAGGATAAAGAAGGAGCAGTGAAGGTAACTTAGGTGCCCTTCTGCGCTATCGCAACGATGCCGAGCGCAGCGGGCCTGATCGTATGGGCAGGCATGCTTCTTGTATTCCATGCCGCTTTCTCGGCCGTGCATTGTACGTTGGTGTAGACTTCGCGTCGCTTGGCCTGATGGTGAACAGCTGTCACTTTTTCTGCCTAACTTAAACTTTCCAAGTCAAGAATGGCGAACTTTTCTTGCTGCAAGAATGTGCAACACAATGGAGTAAATTGACTGACAACGAACATGCAAAATCCCCGACATGGTGGCGCGACAAACAATTTTCGAAATGACCTCCTTGGAATGCCGTGGAACTAATGAATATTTATGATGATGATGAACTCCAAAAATTATGATATAATTACCATTGACGGACCTTTGGGGGCTCCTGCTAAATCTGCCTTAAACAACACAGACAAAGACCTCACCACACTGGCAGGTATCGAGCTCCCGGCTGGTGAGCTTGTCCCTTTTGATGTAATTGTGGAGACCCTCCTCGGCGTCATCATCGCAACTCTTGGCGCAATGATGAATGCTGGCAAAATGCTTCCGATTGACGGCTCCGTCTTGTATAACAAAGTGTACGTTTAGAAGAGAAACAACGAGAGCATGTGCTTAGGATGTATATTGCGTGGGATTACGCCGTATTAGAGAATGAGAAACTGACTTTTTAGAAATGTATGTTTGCGCTGCACAACTAACTTAATGACTGCACGTAGACGTTACGAGGACTGGTGGGACTCCGCAAACTTTAGAACGTACAATCACCGTTCTAAATGGCTCCAGGAGAGGCTCGCGAAGTAGATTTTTACTGTTGTGAGCATATATTTTCTTTTCAGTAATCGAAACAAAAATAATATATACCTTTTGAAATTGACAGTTAACCTCATCTATGTAATGATGAGAAGTAGTGGGACTCCAGTAATGTGAGTGACCTGGCAACGTCATCTTGTAATGCCTCCAGCTTCATATTTGCAGTAGCCTCCTCTTGCTCAAACTTTGCATTGTGCTCATCGACCTGGCGGTTAAGCCCCTCTAGGTTGGACGTTAGCACCGCCAGCTTGAGTTCTGTAATCATCTTAAGTAAACCTTGTGCCTCGCTAACCTGTTTTAGCGCTTCCACAATTCATTAGAAATTGTCAGATATCTCTGTTCTCGAAGGAGCACAAACAATGATTAAGTAATAGCAATGCAGAACCTGCCGCGCCATCTAGGGCAACTTGAGAGGAACTTACAATTGATGCAGCATTTGTGGTAAGCTGTAGCCTTTCCCGTTCTGCAGAGTCCCGGCCCTGAACCTGTATTGTATCAAGAATATGCCAAAACCGCGTGCCTCTTTTCAGAGTCAGTTGAACTATTTCTTAGGCGCTTCTCACCTTGCGCTTTCTTCAGAATCTTGAAGATTAGCCTGACAATCAATGATGCCATTGTTCTTTAGACGAATAAATAAATAACCAAGGTCATTCATAGACAAAGTTTCCCGTCCTTCCTTTATAGGATTGAAAAGTCTACAATGCTCCTGCCCTACACTTGAATGCTTTACGGCATATATACTCAGACCTATCTCTTGCGGTGCCCACAAGTATTAGAACGTCACGATGCACGTACCTTAGTGCTGGAGAGAATGCGCATGTAGCTCTCCATGATGGTGTCCAGTGAGTCCTTGAGCTTCTGTGCAAACGCCTGGTGCGGCGAGTAACCTCCGTCTGCCATGATGATTACTTTCGGGAGTCTGTCTCCACGACCGAACCCCACTCTACTTTGTGGTCTCCTCCGGCGAAAGCTGCCGCTGCTGATGCTGGTGTTGCTTCCGTGCTTCAAGGAGCGACAAAGAAGAAATCATATCAGTACTATATTCGGTAGATAGATTGTATGCCTGACTAGGCGCTTTCTTTGGCTTGATCCTTCATTCTCGCCATTGCTATTAAACCGTATATCTACAAATCAAGAGTAAGAGCTTTAGCATGTAGTATAGCTGCTTTTTGCAAGTTAGGAATATGATCATAACTCACTCGGACTCTTATCTATCCACAGTATTTTCTTGAGGTGAGAGATCAATTATGATTGTGATCCGATTTGATTCGCTTTCGTCACTACTGAAGAAGTGAATATCTATGCGTGGAAATATATATGTTGAGATGCCGAAAAAAGGCTGAATGGGGATTCTGCTGTTCGGTGAGAAGGTTAGTTGTGAGAGCGACCTCGATGAGCGAGATTCTATTCATGCGAATGATAGCAAAATACCCTTCGAAAGCTTCAGAGTCGACGATCCTCCCTGTTTTATTTCTAGTTTTATATATATATCATATATATAAATTTTATTTTTTTCTCTATTCTAATTATAGTAATAGTTTATTTATGTAGGATAGTACTAGCAGATTGCTCATCATCAGTACCTAACAGCTGTATAAGATAGAGCAGACCTTGATCGGGACGCCCTTTGGCTCCGTCGTAGCGCGAAGATGGGTTCACGGGGCGCCTTTTTGATGGTTCGCCCATGTGGGGCTGGTCGAAGTTCCTGGAGGAAGCTCTACATAGTCGCAGCTGCACTCGGAATAGTGTTGGTTGTATTGCTGGGCCAGACTGCGCAGACCAGAGCATGGCAACCCTCAGAGAACTCACTTTTCAGCAACAAATATCATCAAGAGCATCCAGCAGAACATGCTTCTTCAGTAAAGAATAATGGGGTTGCTTTCGGCAAAGTTCATAATGGTGATGATTTCGGCGAAGAGCTCCGCAGACTACAAGACCAGTCCGAGGGAGAAGTGCAGGATCATGTAAGTAGACCAGATCTTGCTATCGATGCAGCTCCCAAATCTGACCCTTCTGCAGATTCAATGTCTTCAACTTCGACTTCTTCAGTGTCACCTGAGGGCCTCTCAGTCCAGGCAGAGAACGTTGACGCTACTTCTGCATCTAGGTCTGGTAATCCAAATACCCCACTGAGTGCCCAGAGTTCTGATGGCCCGGGTGACTCGAAGTCATCGCACGACACTTCTGTAGCAGAATACGATGCTGCACATCAAGACAATGATAATGACTCATACGAAGAAACTAGTATGAATTCCCAGCAAAACGCTGATAGTTCGCAAGGAAGTGTCCCTGGTTCTGCAAGCACAAATGCTGTTGAGCATATCACACCTTCTGATGCGTCCCAAGATACAAAGTCTACCTATCGCTTTCAACCCAAAATACTTGACCAAGGTGTTTTAGATCAGAATGACCCGTCTGTACAACCCAAAACTATTGGTCGTGGTACGGGCTTAGATACTGGTGAAGGTGGTGAAGCTTCAGAGAGTGTCACTGCTCGCCTCCGAGCTTCATTTTTCTCGCATTATCACAAAAGTTCGGAAAATGATAAAACCTTGCCAAAGACTTCGATTGAGTCACATGCGCCAGAGGGTTTCGAGCAAGATCCTTATTTTGGCTTGCAAATGCCTGAAAACCGCAGCTTTCTTTTTTTATTTATGTCTTTGGGCGTAGCAATAGCTTTCAAGCGTAGCGCCAGACTGCGTTTTCTAGCCACAAGGGTCGGTTCCTGGTTTCGTCGACGTTTCTCATTTCTTGCACCTCTTGCCTTTTCTCGGATTCGCTCGTTCATCCCTTCTTTATCTGACAGTAAGCGTTCCAGCACAAGACAATCACTCTTTAGTCGACCCAGAAGCAAGCTAAGTGATCTACATGAACATGTGAGTGCCATAGCTTCGAGCGTAACGAAAACCGGGGCCAACAAGCCCGGGAAAGACGCAACCAAACACTTGGAGCTGAAGAACATGGTGCGCAGCTTTAAACCTCGTCGTCGCGATGTGCCTTCGGCTTTTCGTTCTGTCATTAGTAATGAGTCAATGGATGCCCTGGTCTCAAATCTTCCTGAACGACTTACTGCGAGTGACTGGGCACTGCTTTACGCTAGTGAACTTCACGGCTATAACTTGACCACTGCATATCAAAAAGCGCAAAACTTTGGGCCATTTATTATTGTAGTGATGGACATGAATAGGTATGTGTTTGGAGCGTTCAGCGACGAAGCGCTCAAGTGTGGTGCAAGACAGTATTACGGAGGAGGCGAATCTTTCATTTTTCAGCTCGAACCAAGCTTTCGCTGTCATCGATGGAGTGGAGGCAATACACAATTCGTGCTTTCCACAAGAGAGATGCTTGCTTTTGGTGGAGGTGGCCACTTTGCTCTATTTTTGGACGCCATGTTTGAGCAAGGCTCAAGCGAACCAGGCTCTACCACCTTTGAAAGCTATGACTGTCTTTCGAGTCATCCACGCTTTAAGTGTTGTGCAGTTGAGATCTGGAGCTTTGTTTCACCCATGATGCCTTCGCCTACAAAGCGAAGAGCAATGCCTTTCCCTTCATTTCGGTGACCTATAGCCATGTCCACAAGTTAGATCCTGGTTTGTTCTCTTATCGACTATCACCACGAAACTTTGTAATCTCAGAAAGACGAATAACCTGGCATCTGTGGTTGCTTTCGCGATCACTTCTATTCACATTGGCAGGCTCTCGAAGTGGTTAATGAAATTGGATTAACGATGAAATTAATACGGATACATTTTTCTTTCAATTTAGGTCTGAATCTACCTTAATGATTAGTGCTTCTTTTGATGTTATTATTATATTTTCATTACAACCCAAAAGATGAACATTGGTTTGCCAATAATATATAATTTACATGGTTCGTACTTAATCGAAGCGCCCTTCAATTGCGTCTCGTTTTAGTTTCTAGTCGTGCTTACTTCGGTGAAGAAAATTGTTGGCAGCTATAAAAACCACCATATTTTTTTTATCTCTCCCCCCTTTCGCTTTTAAACAACAAAGGGGGCAGTAGGAATTTATTCAATCGCGTCCAAGACCTGTATTTGCTACGATCTCGAGTGTCTCCAGGTACAAAAACTGTTGAACGAGGAAGAAAATAACGTATAAAGACAGTTTTAAAAAACGTGTTAGGATCTTGTCAAAGAGGAAAATCGATCAGTTTGGGCACGATCAGACATTGTACGACGGACATCCAATACAGCCGCACTTACGCTTTGGCCACGATGGCGCGGCCAAGCTGGGGTGCTGTTGTGATGCTCAGCATACGAATCCATATGTGATGCACGGAATGTGTAATGTAGATCAAGCTTAGCCAGAACTTTGGGGTGCGATGAGCTCAAATCAGCAGGGGTTGGCCGCTCGTAATACACTGTAACGTTGATTAAATATAGCGTGCATAATGCAAACCACACAAAGAGAGGTGTGAAAACTTCAACCCATGTCACTGAGGACCCTGCTGGCTCCAGCTTGATGACGAGCATGACCTGAAAGGCTACAAGTGGAGTAAAAATAATCAACATCACAAAGACAACTAACAAACTGTCAGATATATCTTTGCGCGTGTAGAGGCTCTGTACAAGTGTGATAAAGAGAAATACAACAAGCTCTGCCTCAAAAACCCAGATTGGAATGAGGACAACAGCTATAGAGGGGGCGATATAGCGATCTAGGTAGAGTGGAAGAATGACCCCAAAGGAAGCTACAGGTATCCAAACTGAAAACATGAGAACAGTATAAGGAGTTTTAAAGTCTTCCATATCCTCGTGTGCCCCGCACCATCGCAACAAAGGACTGAATGCAAGAATAAGAAGCATAAGCCAAAATGGAGAGAACACGGCTATCCATGGCCACGTTGTAGCTTGGTCAACCTGTAGACCAATAAATATTACAAAGAGAACAAGGCTCAAATAAAGTACAAGTCCACTATAGAGTGCCACGGGTTCTTCGCGAAAGACTTTGTGCATCCAGAATTGAATAAAACCACGATAGTTTCCGTACATTCCATAGAAAAGAGAAGCAGGATCTGATGATTTAAAGAGGAGAAAAGCGCCAACAGCAATACAAATTGCAAAGAGGCCAAAAAGAAACAGCAAAGGTATCATGATAATCCATATGCTTCCATCAAGTCGATTATCCATATCTAGAGCTACCAGAAGGAATAGAAGCAAAGGACAGATCCCTATCATTGGGGTAGTGAACTCCAAAGAAAATAATCGGATAGACCTTTCAATCATTGCACGCTTAGTATTGAGGGCTTCTATCTCAGATGTCAGAATTCTCTCTTGTTCCGCAAGTCGCAAGCGTTCCTCAAACTCATGGATTCTTTGCAGATAGATAGCCTTTTCACGACAAGGAGCAAACCGGGAGTCGACTAGTGAGCTCTCTGAGCGCCCTGCATGAGCACCGACATCGATTGTAGATTGTTCATTCCTGGACGTACTACCACCAGCAGAAGATGAGTTGCGTTTCCAAAATGGCCATGTGATGGAGGAGCCTTGAAAAGGGTTCCATATATTTCTAGCTAGGACTCCCCATGATTCAACTGTTTGTGATTGCCTTTCAATGGCACTCTCTTGAGCAACAGCATTGGAAGTCTCCCCCACAGTTGCATCCTCTATGTCAGATTGAAGAGTCACCTGGGTAACATTTGAAGTACCAGATCCAGCACTACGGGTCAATGTGGAGCTTGCAATGCTCCCATCAGATCGTCTTCGCCCTCTTACAGTGGACACGGTTGAGGGTGCTCCATTAGGTAGAATCTGTTGTTGCCATTGATGTTGTTGCTGGTGTTGTATAGACGGTCCAGATGGTAATGTTGCGGGTACGGAAGATGTAGCATTGCGCGGCCGATGTCCAAGCTCCAGGTCCCGATTTCTGCTCAAAAGGGAGTAAGAAACTCCTAAAGAAGAAGGCACAGCATGCGCAGGAAGATACAGGGATGCTGGTTCGGTAAATGGATTGGGGCCTGAGCTAATATCGGGAGATTCGAAGGGTCTAGATGCATAGAAATCTAGGATTAGCAAACGACGCCATAGGCGCGGATCATCAGCTGCTCTTTGCAGCAATGAGCATGTAACGCTCACTCGTACAAGATCCCGAGCTTCCAGAAAGACCAGAAGCTTCGCAACTATCAAAGCCTGTGGGAGCTCAACAAGCTTACATCGTTTACTCAAGGGGATATTGTCATCTCGCGGGCTGGCTTTAGATAATCTTGATCGCCGAACAGGCCATCTTTTCACTGTAGATGACAATTTGCCTGATGCAGACGGCGGGCTTAGTATTTTGCGTTGGGAGGCTTGCTGCATGTTTGATTCATCTGATGTCGTTGTCATTTCAATCATCTGTCCAGATTTCCTTCTGTTTTCCGTGCGAAGATGTATGTCTTGCACAACACGTTGATGAAAGGGATCAACAAGTTCTGCGTCACCTTGGCCTGGATCAGAGGACATGATTGTTTCACCAGATGAAGTTGGTTCGGAGTTTACATTATCAAATGCAAAAAGTCCCTGATTTCCCGAGATTAATGATACTTCATAGTGTTGGCTATCAACGCTTGACATACTTGGGTTAAGGTCCAACGTCATGATATTCGATGAACTACTTGCCACAGGTATTTCTCTATACCAGCCCTATATATCAAATGCATAAACCAGGGCAGGAACCCAGAACGTGGTAGTATTTTCTATCTGTGGACTAACCAACGTCGCCGATGCCTTTACCTTCTGATTTTGAGAAAATCTTCAGATTGCGTATTTTGTCAAACTATGTCGCCTACACTTGCGGAAGTTAAGAAAGGTGGTTTGTTTTTGCTTCAAGAAAACCCTTCAGGAGTTCTTCCCTTTTGTCGAAGGTTTTCGGTCAGTCGGATAAACGTTTGGGCCCTCGAAATGCAAACATGCAGGCGCTGTCGACAAAGCAAGAGTAGAGACACGTTAGCCTCGCAGCGCCGCGGTTCACCAATCTGCCAGCGCCGCGGCAGCTGGTCTCGCCTCGCTGGCTCGTCCAGCAATGGCTGATAGACTGATGATGGGTTGACGTATTGTTTGATCGCCTCTCTTTTCGAGCTTCCTTTTCAACTTGAATTAAGGGAGTCCAGAGTGACGATCTAATCGGAAACGATTAGGCTTAGGGCTTAAGTATAAGCTGTGCATAGGCATTAGCAGTAGCGTATATACTATGAGTAATCGCTGATTGTAGTGTTGCGAAGAGATTGACCTATAAAATTTGCAAAACTTGCATTTCCTATGGTGACGAAATGGGGCTAAGGCCCAATTGCAGACTAAATATTTGCCCACAACTCAGAGACAATTTTGGAACCATATCTTTTGACGAGTAGTGCGAAATGATGCCTCTGGTGTCGCGGATATCACGATCGGCTACGTGTTTGCATATTGGGTATTTGAAAACCTTGGATGTCCCAAACTTGATGATGATGCCACGTGCATTGCATGCTTTTCAAGTGTAATCCTCTCAGCAAATAAAAAGTTTACACCAAGGGAAAAGCTCGGCTTTGTTATGCAGCGCTTGACAGAAGTCAAAGTGCCCCTAACGACACGTCATTCGGACTGTCTTACTTTTGATCCGTCTTGTTAACTTGTTGATCATCTGAGAGGTTCAAAGTTAGGCAAAAGGACGTCACGATAGTTTTCACAGAGCCCAAGTGCAAGCTTGCGGTGAATATCAGTGCCTTATTCTTGATCTTCAGGCGTGCGCCTAGGTATGCGCGTCTCAAGGCAGATTTACCTTTTTTTTCTTTCAAACCTGTTTACCTTGAATTTTGTCGGCGGCGAAAGAAAATAATATGCTGTTTGTGTCTGTCTTCCCCTGGGACCCACTCAATGGCTCGGCCATCAGCGTCATACACCAGCGTACTCCTGGGTCCAAGACAATGACACTATGGTGTGCCTTATCTCCTGATCGGCCTTCATGCATAAAGCAGAAGTAAACAATGCCTCAGGTGATTCATTTGCACACGCATGGCATTGATTACTTGGTCGGGGAACCTTTCCTTGTGGATACGTAATCTTTTGAGAAAGACTGCGGTTTTCTTTTATTTCTGGTCTAGTCGCGTGACCCGACCTCAAAATTCTGGGTTTTGCCACGCTTTGTACGAAACTTGTATCAAGAGCAAGCCCCAAGCTCCTTTTCGGCAGCTAATTCATCGTGTTTGGCCTGACCAGCATCGAGGGTTTTGAAAGAATCAACGATTCCTGAATCACGTATAGGGTTGTGGTACCTCGAGAACCCATTCGGAAGCGTTTTCCTTCTCTTTAAGACGAATGGCTTTCTTTTCTTCATATCCATCGCCGAACATTTTAGGATCGGCTTCTTCGCTTTTCAGGACTTACATCGTTTTAGGATCCTTCCTGATGCATGCATCTTGATGCAGGACCACGGCTTCGCCTTTACCTTTGGAAGGATCTTGATAAAAGGCAACACCAACTCTGTAAGCTCTTCTAGTAACGCCAAACCATTTATTGAGCTTGAATGCGCTGATCTTTCGTTGGATGGAAACTAATCCTCTTAACACGAACTAAATTATACCCTTCTTGGGGTCCTTACGTGCCTTCACACGCGCTCTCTTCTTCCTCGCTGCGTCGTCACCGTCTATCTTGCGCTGCTCGTTTTCCATGATGCAACGCCATGAAGACGGTGATGATGCCAAGGAGGTCGGTCTTTTTTAGCCTCTGGTATATGCATCTTGGCCTTGAACCACGAGTCTGACATTTTCTCTTTCGAGAAGGTGCTCAAGGAGCTCGACGGTGGTTCATGCAAGTTGGTCGCAGTGCGTGACCACAACCTGGCCGACTCCACCGCTGTCACAGGCGTCCAGTAGGGCGAGCAAGTCCGGCCTTTTCAAGCTAACCTCGCTACCGATGCCTTTTTAGACGGCTGGGGCGTCTGGATACGCGCTCTGAATGTCACCAGTCTGGCCTTTGAAATTCTCTTTCTGTTTGACGGAGGAAACTCTGGCGTAGATAATGGTAAGGTCAGTGCTGTGTTGCTTGCGGCTGACGGAACTGCGGCCTTTTATATGGGCTCAACATCGTCTCTTGTGTATATGCGCTTGCCTTCCGGGAAGCGCCTGAGGGGCACTCACTAAGGCGCCAAACTTCTGGTTGAAATGCTTTGAAATTTAAGTTGGAGGTTTGCTTCAGTTGTAGTGTTTGGAGCTTGGTGGTTCCTTGGCCGTGCCATTTTCTGACCTAATCTCCACTTCTTCACAAAAACCTGAATAAGTATGATATATATATATATCATTTATATTAAATAGACACTATTTGAAGGTTATATTAGTTCTAACGTTTTTATAGGTACGGATAGAATCCATGAGTACCTTTTAGTCAGTTAATAGATAGGCACTGATGCCAAGGCTTGAGCTTACACTCTTATCATGATCACTTTCATCGTTTATTTTATTTTCCAAAGGCTTCGAGTTGTAAGCATACAAGTATCTAAAAAGGCAGTTGCACAGCTACGTGCTACTGCGAAGAGAATACGAAAGGACCAAAGAAATAAACTTTTGCATCTTTTCAAAGAGGATACGATATAACTCGCTAACTCTTGAATCTTCAATTGATTCATCAATCAGCGCATGTAACAGACATCAACGAACTATATGAATGTTGAAAATCAGTTTGAGCTAAGCCCCAAGTCCAACTAGATATACTGAGTCCAAAACGTTTTCACGCAGAAACACAGTAGTAACTAGTGCACTTTGAATTTGTGAATAATCAATTTGGTTGATTTCACCTGCAACTGGACATTGATAAACATCGACCAAGCGGCATTGGTGCTCATTTCTCTATGGCATACTACCTCTTAAGTTTACTAATACTTGCATAGAACTACAGCGATGTTTGCTTGGCATGTTTCTTCAACCAGTTGTCTTAGTAATTAATTCGAAAATGCCAAGCTGTAATTAATCTTTAGTAAGCAAATGGTTGGCCCGTTGGAATCTGAACGTAATAAATGTTGACAGAACATAATTTTTGCCACGATAATAACCTTGAATCTCACAAAATTTCACGGATTATTACACTAAGAATATGACGATCACCACATAAATCGATTTTACATCTTACGAACACCACCTATCAAGGACGATCGTAAAGCATTCGTAGACTCATCGCAAGTCGTTTTGCATTCTCTGCGACGGACACATGCAGTGTCTCATTAGTGCGTTTATTTCCTCGGAAAACCTCGTTTGCTTTCCTTACTGTTACAATGACACCCACTTTTGGGCAAAAGACTTGCGATATTGTACTCAATGAGACATCCGTTGGAAAGCTTGAGGTTGCCCAATTTGCTGTGTGCGAGAGATTCGATTCATACTCGGAAGTGAGAAGAGGAGTGCCGTTTGTGTAAGTATGATTTCTTGCAAAAGAATTCTGTGGGTTATGTTTTCCACTATTGTCGTTGTGAAAGGCCTGTGAGAAGCCATCATCAGCTTGCATAGTGTTGGTCGAAATATTTAGACATTTTTTCTGACTCGTCTCTTTCAAACTTTCTTTTCCGTCCCTGTGCAAAAGGTTTTGCTGGACTACGTCATATACTGAAGCTGCCTGAGAGTATTGAAACACTGGTAAAGGTAAGTTCTTCTCATTCGCTGACTATGAACAAATATTCCTATGTATGAAAACTTACGAGACCGATCTACAGATTAAATTTCCAAAGTTTTCAAGGCGAGTGATTTATGATTCATATCAGTAACAAAATCCTCTCCAATGCTGTTAGACTTTATTGATATTCCAAATGCTCTATCCCTAGTACAACTTACCTTGCTTAAGCGCCTGACACGAGGAACCTGACCAGCACGGGCGATTTTTTCAAGCTGAACACGCGGCAAGCGCTCTGCCATAGCTCGGATTGATGCGTTGCGTTCACGAATGGGATCGCTGAAAGAAAGCATAAGGTTTTCTCGTGTCACTTTGATAGTATAAATCACATTTTGGAAAGCTCTTTCAACGACGGAGTTGTTTTCCAGCGAATTCGAAATGGATTTCTTAATGATAGCTTTTTTTGGAGACTTTTTTCCAGATATCGCAACCTGATGTTTTTGAGTTTGTTTCACCAGATTCATCTTGGAGGGCAAGTTCACTTTTGCTCCAGGTTTGCTTTTCAATTTGCTTGTCGAGACTGATTCTTTACTATCAGAGTTCGAGACGCCGGAACATATCGTGACAGAAGTCTTCTCTTCGTGATTTTTACTCTTAGGTTCTTCCTCATCTGCAAGTTGTTGCTGACTCACAGATGTTTCCGATGCAAGCTTCGAACGGTTAAGATTCAGTGCAGGGCTCATGGAGGATAGCACATCGTTGTTCGCAAGTGATTTAGCATCTGCGCTTATTGTCGTCTTTTGTGTATTGCACGGTTGCTGTAAATGCCGAGCTTGAATAACTGAGTTTGTATACGTGGAGTTTGGAAGAGTATTTGGTAACTTTGATGCAGAAGTCGACTCGGTGTCCAAACTTTTATTCGTAGCTGTGTTTGGGCACGGGCGGGCCTTTGCTGCTTCAACCATGATTGACGTACTAGTCTCTGTTTCCATGACTTTTGAAGAACAGGTTTCCTTGTTATGATTATGTTGCTTTATAGCAGTGAAGTGATTTGACCGACTTTGGATGTTGTGCTCAGATATTGCTGGGGTACTTCTCGGTTGCGTAGTGGTGTTGGACACAGATCGTTGATCGCACTGAAGCAACTCGTGCAACGTTGCGTTTGCGTTAGATATTGTGCAGTGCTCAAAGCAATTCTGTACACTCTTGCTCGATTGGGCCGTGTTCAGGAAACAAACTTCCGACCTTGCCGACATTACGATGCTGTCTCGATTAATATCAGGGGTTGTTGTGTCTGTTGCTGGTATACTTGTTTTCATGACGCTTCAAGTTTGGCAATAAATGGTCCTGTTCGATCAGTAAATGTATCTCGTGTGAAATTTAAATTTCGGAATTTTGAAATTTTGAAAATTCAAATCTTGAAAAATTTCCTTTTGCCACATTGCATTTTGCCACATTTGGAAAAACAAATTAGCATAGTACCTCGACGAAAGAACGATTCATACTCAAATCTTGAACGCCATGTTCCGCCAGGACCTTCTTTAAGAGTTCCGAGAAACCATATCCTCATCGCATTTAGAGCTAGCGTTCTTTGTTGAATTAAAAATAGTTGGTTTCCTTAATGCATGCCGAAATACTTGCAAGGGCCGACTAAAGACCAAATTGTACTCTTCATTACGAAAGAAAACAAAAGAATTGGAAAACACATCACAAAGATAGACTTTTTGGTTTGAGAATTGAGAACTAGAAAGAAAGCAAAGGATCGGGATCGTAGTAGGGATTGATATACACCAGCCAAAGCTCCACAAGTGCATGACAGAGATGTACTACTGCGGAGGTTGGTCCCACGAATCAAAATAACTCCTTCGCGCGACGAAAAGAAAAAAGACACAACATTGCTGCCCTACGCAGGCAGGCTAAATCGAATTGACTTAGGCGTCAAGGCGGGGGTCGGAGAAAGCCGAGGGCTTGAAGATACCAAAGACGAACAAGCCGACAATGGTGCAAATAGTGAAGGTACCAATAATCTGGTAACCAGGACCGTAGCCTCCATACGGAGTGATGATAAGGTTAGAGAGACTTACAAGAGAAAGATAGCAGAGCACGGGGCACATGATGTAACGCATGTGGAAAACCCAAATGGTGGGCAGAGTCCAGTTGCCCGGTGCTCCCTCGGTGAGGGTCTCGTTGAAGAACTCCTTGAGAGTGTTGGGGCCCTTGAGGGTAATTGTCCAGAAAGCCTCTTTGAAGTCACCTCCGAGAGTGCGAGAGGCCAAGAGAGTCGGGATAATAAAAGAGAGGATTACAAAAAAGGCGCCAATGAATGGGATTCCAAAATACTCGCTGAACGGCATCCAGCTCGCACCATGGTTGTAATATCCAACACGAGCGTTGTGCTCGGGAAGGGCAATGGAGGTGAGAGTGAAGAACACAATGCCAAACCAGAAGAGGGCAGCATGAAGGATAACCGGAAGGGATCCAACAGAGTCAACGCACTTGTCAATGCCGGCAATCCATCCACCAGCAACAGCCTCAGCAAAGCCCATAATGGCGAGACCAAGAGAAGACGCAAATCGATCCACAGTATCAAGAAGGAGATATCCAATGTCTGCGCAGTAGATAAAAGTGCACGCACAGCAGATCACACAGAAGATCAACACAAGCTTCTTGCGAGGGTAGTGGCCAAGCCAGTGGGTCTCGCGGAAGTTTAGTACACAGGATTCGAGGAGGGAGAATGCCGAATCAACACCGAGCATGTAAACCGTAATAAAGAAAAGGATGCAGAGCACATTAGCACCCGCAGATGGCACCATAGAAAGACCTGCCGGGTAGGCCACGAAAGCAAGACTAGGACCAGAGAGCAAACTCTCGGAGTTGAGGTATGCAATTGAGAGGCCAGACTGACCTGCCATATAGCCAACAACAGTAAACACTGCGAAACCAGCCATAAATGAGAAGAGGGAGTTACAGCAAGCCACCACGACGGCATCTTGCAGAACGTTCTGGTTTCTTGGGTTCATGCTTGCAAAACCGGCCATGACACCAGCAGCAAGACTGAGCGAAAAGAAAATTTGAGAAAATGCATCAGCCCACATTTCACCATTCTGCAGTTGTGTCATGTCCCAAGTTCCAATGTATGCGACTACACCTGCCTTTGCGTTGTCGAGGGTGCCACCAACGATAAGGAGAATGAAAAGAGTTCCCACAGGGAGAAGCACCGTAACCCAAACAGCCTTGGAAACAAAGTCTTGGCCATTGGTAAGAATAGCCCACACGGAGATCCACATCACAATGGAGCCGGCGAAAACATAAGAAGAAATAACTTCAGTGTGGCGGAAGTCGGACGAGTCGAATTTAAGAAGGTCGTAGAAGGCCTCCTGGGGCTTGGTGAATGTATCATTGCCAGTTACGCCGCGGATAGACCATGGCAACGATGGGAAGAAGGACTCGACAAGCATAGCATTACTCCAGCCCATGATGACAGTGTAGTAGCCCACGATGTAAAATGCAATCAAGGCGGTACTGAGACCAAGGCCGGCAAGGCGTGGGTGAATCTTGCCAAAAGCTTGTGTTGCGGCACGGCGGTAACACTGGCCGAGGCAAAACTCAAGCTGGAGCAGAGGGATGCCGACAACCACAAGAGCAAGCAAATAGGGAATGAAAAAGGCTCCACCACCATACTTGAAGGAGAGATAGGGGAAGCGCCAAAAGTTACCCAGACCAATGGCAGATCCAACACTACCAAGGATGAAAGCAGTGCGCGAAGACCATGTCTCCTCCTTATTAGAGGTTTCGACCTCTTCGACGTATCCGCTTTCAGGGTCCACCTTGGAACCCGGAGCAGTAACCACGGACATGATTCTTGGGGGTGCAAACTAGTAAAGAGCTCTGTTTTGCTTTTATTCAAAGATACACACTACTCAAGTAGCCTTTTGCTGCTTGAGATGGTATATTTGGTTTTGGTTTTGGTTTTGGTTTTGGTTTGGTTTTGGTTTTGGTTTTGGTTTTGTAGCCATGGGACTTTCACATCTTCAAGATGAGGTGTTTCATATATTTACAGATGCGCATAAGTGGATCTGGGAAATTCTACTTAGCCAAAACATTAGAGTGGTCTGTGAGGGACACACAAGGATTGAATTTGCAATTCATCCACTACAACTCCTTTAAAAAAGGATTAAAGACAAGACATGAAAACTAAGCATTACCCAAGAAGGAAGAAGACATGCACACTACAGAAAGCCTTATGTTCAATTGAAACAAATGGGCGTAAGCAGAGGAGAAAAAAGTGTAGTTTCATGTTGCGTAGAGATGATCGCGAACACATGAAAGAGAGACAGTGGGGAGTCACCCCACTGGGTGTATCTGGGAGTGATGAAAGCTAGAACAGGCACTGTTTACTACTAGGATTACGAAAAGTTTTATTTTGACTTTTAAAAACATAACAGATCAAAAAATTAAAAGTAAAAGTAAATATTAAGAATAAAAGAAAGAAGGTAAAATGTAGTCAAAATTACAGAGCTAGTTGTTTATGCATTTAGCCGACTCTTTTCCTTTCTGTTTCTGTCTGTAATGCGTGGATCTTTTTCTTGGCGTATGCATAAAAAAGAAAAATTGTTGCATTAAACCTAATAAGTACTTGGAACGCATCAAATTAAAGGAAGCAAAACAATCGAAAAAGAAAGTAGTTGTAAATATGAATTGTCATTCGGCATCCTTTATTACCTTTTCATCTTTCGGGTTGGAAGTTCATGACTAACTTACAAATACAAACTTCCTCCTTATGAATTCCACATTATTATTGTTATGACTATTATTAGTGGTAGTATTGTTGTTGCTATATAAAAGCAATACTAATTTTAAGGAAATGAAAGTAGAACAGACTAAAAGTGGAGCATTCACTTTATTATGATTATTATTACTATTGTTATTGCTATTATTCTTTCTTCTTTTTTTCAAAGAAGGTAGCGATCGTATCGATTCTGACAACCATCATGAGTTCTGGTCGCTTGCTACAGCACATTCTTTCGCATCAGGTCACGTTAGATAGGCGAACGTAGCAGCTAAGCTACTCATCTTTCAAGTCTATGGAGGGGCAATGGCAATGGCACGAGGCCTCTGCTTCTATGTCAGGTGAAGATGAAGCATTTCTTATGAAAAGCTGTATCTTATCATCTTAGGCTTAGTCCAGGGTGCCATTTGGCCAGACTCTAAAGCATAGATGCTAGCACGCTACACGCAACGCGACGAGCATTAGTATCCAGGCGCCTACCTAGATGCGTCAGGAGAGCTCAGAGCCATAACAATTTACTCCCCCTAAGGCGGCATCCAGGTGCGTACCTACGCTTATAAAATCAACAGACCCATCTTCGGTTCGAGCTTGGCGCTGTCCTACGGCTTCATTTCCTCAGGTTTACACGGAAGATGAAAAAAACAAACAAACTCGCTAAAACAAGAGAACCTTGGCCGTCTATTCTGGGCTTGAAAACCCCACCATCGCTCTAAGTATTTGTAGACTTGCTTGTTTCCTTCTACTAAAAGGCACTGCACGCTGTTCTTTGATTTATAAAAAGTACATAGGTGCAAAGAGAGGCTAGTGCGAAGCAAAGGTGGGTGCCATTCCTCTCCTTTTCATATAGTTATCTCCAGGCGCGCCCCACTGCCATCGTCTGCTGGTTTGCCGGGAGGTGCAGACCGAGTGACGAATCGTCGGTCACCAGGTGGTGGCTTTCCAGGAGTTTTGGCAAAGCAGCCAGGCATTCAAGAGATCGATCGGTGGCTTCTCTGTCAGTGCTCGTGATTCCTTCCACGCGGACCAAGAACTGCCTGCCTGCCTCGGCATGTCCTGACGAGCAAGTTCGCGCACTCCAAGTTGGAGAAAGGCGACTGCTCGAGAATTGAGTGCTGAACGACAATCTGCCTCTGCTCTTATTTATGGCTGTCATTGTGCTTAGTGCTCTTTTCTCCATCCCTTCGTTGGCGAAGATCTATTTACAAATCAAAGCCTTCAGCAGAAAGAAATAAGTGATGATGGCGATGATTCTCGACTCGCTGGTGAGAAAGATCTCACCTCTTTCGTACGCTGCATCACTAAACGAGTGAGTCCCAAGGTCGTTTCTTAAAAACCAAATTAAAACAAAGTCATGGCCGCTGCTAGGGTAAGCGCTAGCCAGCGGCTACTGTAGGTAGGGCACGAGCCCACGAAAGAGGAAAATTGAGGCGGCAGAAGGTAAAATTAATATAAATTAGATAAATTAGATTACATGAAGCCCAGTGTTGAAGAATAGAAGCGAAATGGGGCGCCTGAGTTGGAGTCGGTAGTACCTGCAGGGTCCTGAGCCGCTCGGAGGCTGATCTGTGTCCTGGGTGGCTGGCTCATTGATCGCTTTTGCATAAGCATATTCCAAGCAATTCAATTTGGGCAGTTCTTTTTTTATCGTAAATCATCTCCTAGATGAAAAACAAATTATTTGCTTCGCCTCGCGTCGCGTAGGTTAGCTTTGCTTTGCTCTGTTTTCTTTTCTTTCTCCTTACTGATAAAGTAAGAAAGCGCTTCAGAAATGACTGTTGTAGGTCTTCCTTCTTCTTCCTCCACGGCGAGGAGTCTTCTACCCCTTTGCTATACACGTGCACACACTTTTTTAATTTAAGATTTTAAATCTCCTTTTAAAGAAACAATTCAAGAATACAAGGCAGAGAAAACGAGTTTAATTTAATAAAATATAATACAATTTTTAAAATGTGTAGAGCATGTGATTTCTATAGAAAACTATCTACATCAAAAGATAGGTTATCTACGTTCTGTTGCAGGAAGATGTACGATTTCTGCTCGTACTTGCGAGTAGGTAGGTAAATGGGCAATCTTGGTGTTGCTAGAGACTGTTCTTGCCCACGGATTTGTCTCGAAAACGAAGTACTTTTGAAACAATAAAATCTACTTTTGAAACAAACAATGAATGGTATAGGGAGACTCGAAAATCGGCCGGTGTCATAAAGGTCACGATGGATCTTCAAGGCTTACGGGATTCTTGAACTTGCTGTAAAATTCTCTCATGACTTAGCTTGGGCAATTTGTTATAAATAACTACTTCTAGTAATTTGCAACTACTAAGATTGAACTGACTCAATTAAGATGTTTTGACGGAATGTTGCTTTGCTAGTCTTGCTCGTCGATTCATTAAGTCATTTACTCTATCTTTCGTGCTCGCTTTGCGGGAATTTCATACGTAAGATCGACTGGACTTCCTCCTACATCTTTTGGATGTACTCACAATGACAGATTGAGAGGTGGCAGGGCTCATTCTAGCTGCTACGGTCTCAAACAGTTGCGTTTTAGCAAAACTCCAAGGGGCTCATCTTTTTCAATTGGGTTGATCTTGGCAGAGTTTGGTTATAACGCCGTATGATGTCCTACTTAATCACCTTGGGCTTTCAAAGTAGATTACAAAACATAATAACGATGGAAAGTTAAAATCTTGAAATTGGAGTGCACACTCCCCTGACTGAAAACCTGGTCCGGGAGACTCTCCGGCACTCCTAATGCGTTTTCTCAAAAACAAACAAACAAAGGTAGATAGATAGATAGATAGACGCGTAGATAAAAGAAAGAAATCAATACTCACTCATTCCATCCCGATCTCTGCGATTTGCAAGCGTCAGAGCTTTGCGAAGGGTCTCCTTGAAAGTACACAACCCGACTTAAAGAGCGCCCAAACCGGTCGGGCTCGACGACAGGCGCCATCACAACCTACTAGCTAGCTGCTGCCACGGCTCGTCTGCTGGTCTCTGTTCGTAGTCTTGACCTGGGTCTTCCGTGTTGCTGCCGAGAACAGCTGGTAGTGGAATGCAGTGAAAGTAATTTGGCGGTCTCACTTGCTCGCACAAGCAAGAACCTCTTAAGCGAGAGCGTTCTTGCACGTAGGTAGATAAGTAGGTAGGTAGGAGGTACCTTCTTTCTCCACTGATCTATCTATACCATCAAGCTTTTGCAGCCAATCTCGGGAATTGGGATCACTGCCACCTTTCAGGGTTTACCATATTTAGCGAACATGCATGCGACGAGTCAGCCTGCTGAGTACCTATGCCGTACAGAGAGAGCTAGGGAAGCAGGGTGACAGCTGTTTACCTTGATCCCGCAGGGTTCTTTCTTGGAATTTCAATTGACTGTTCTGCAATGGCAATTGCAATCAAGGACGAGGGTTATATCATATCTTTAATTAAAATTATTTTAAATAAAAGAAAATAGTGGCTAGGTTTCCCCTTTCCCTATTCGCAAACATGACACTACTAGTAGTTTAGTAGTGAGGTAGGTACCCACCTACTAAACTCTAAAAGGAAAGAAAAGCGTAACCGAAATAAAACGATTATGTAAAGTGCAGGCGCAGGTTTATCAATATTCTGATTCCAATTTGTTCAGTATCTCGCTTGTTGGGATGATTATCGTGATTATCATTCTGTTCGTCTTGTTAGCTGGCAGCCTTGCGTTCTCGTGAGTTTCGATCGATCACAACGAGCTCAAAGGTTACGTTTTCTGCTTTTCTTCTGAGCAAGTACTGCCTTTGTAGGGTTTGACGATTATTTGTTACTCATAGGCGACGCGTTGTAATCGCGGGCGGCATTAGACTGCGGACGCTGTCGAAGTAGGGATAAAGATAGTATGGGTTTGGAAAAGTTATCGAGGGACTTGTCATGGCGCTGACTAAAGTTGCATCGCACGCGCAAATTCAGGCAGTTTGAAGACTCGAGGTAACATCTTCTTTGCATCAGTTGACAGAACTTTGGAGTTTAACGAGCAAAGGCACGGCAGCTAAATAATCTGTACTGAAAATTCACAAAACAAATAAATCAACGCGATGCTTTTTTTACTTTTACTTTTTTTTTTTGTTCAGCATATCTTAGCTGGGAAGAACGTGCTCAAAGGTTGAAGGATCGACCATGAAAAGCTGGACAGCTTCGATCACCTTATAATTATGTATATATTTAATTTTACAAAGACAATTTTATAAAAATAAATTTTAAACTAATATAAAATGAATAATATGTTACTTTTATTTTAAAATATTTATGTAGAAAGTAATAGTGCACTTCTTCTTCCAAAAGAAAAGAAAAGAAAGAAAAACAAACCACAGTGTTTTCAATTTGTCGCCCGTGGCTAGGTCAACTTCAAACGGAGCTTAAATTACTCAACATCGTGCGCTGATTGTGGTTTTCGAGCATTGCTTGAAGATTGCTTCGAACATTTGCTTTCCGTGAAGCCGGCAACAGCGATTGCCGTGATTTACATGTAATCTCCTGGACTTGTATTACTGACCTGATTCATTTTTTCTGAACATTTAATCGCCTTTCAACTTCTCAATTCGCATGCCTGTCCTTGAAAGCCGCACAAAGATCTTGCACGGCTCACTCTGATCGCAATTGCAACTGCGCGCTAAACAACATGCTCTGCTCGAGAGGCCTGAAAATTCAAGGATATATCTGGACTCAATCCACGCAGTACCTGCCAATCTCAATGAACTACAATAAGCTCCATCCTGCATTCATTCCCTTCATAATATACGTTGTCCATTTACTAAAAGGTGGTCGTCATGTGGCTTGTTGCAGATGTCTTGGCTCGATGAGGCGGGTCCCGAGACAAGCCCTGGCACAAATAGGCAGCCGTGGCGCACACTTTCAAGCCTAGCCCCAAAGGGTCTTCGTACCAACCGAAGTCTTTGCGATGTCCAATCTAGAGTTCCCGCTCAGTCGAGAGAAAGGCTCGGCCGTTGTTTGTTTTGTTTCCCTGAGCCATTTCGAAACGTTGAGAGCCACGGTCACGTGGTGGCGAACCTGCGACTGCCTGAGTTTCTCGAACCGCTTTAGAGAGAAGCAGCAGCGGAAAACACGGAATTCAAGCCTGGATTCTGATCTTGAACTTGATCTTGAACTTGATCTTGATCTTGAACTTGATGTTGATCTTGATCTTGATCTTGTTTGCTTGTTCGCTTGTTCGCTTATTGACTACTGCTCGCCCGCCACCCTGCAGCTGCGGTCGGCGAGCAGCCCGTGGCTGTCGGCGAGCAGTCCTGGTCCCAGGACCCCGAGGCCGCTGCCTGCCAGCTTCCACGGCAACACGGCTTGTCGGTAGAACGTCGCCTAGCAAACACTTACTCATCAACATCAACACCATCATTTGAATGGAAGAAGGAGAGTATGAAAGAAAGAAAGAAAGAAAGAAAAAAAAAGAGAGTGTTAACTAACTGCAATCGAATATAAAATGTCAAGGTGTGTAATCGCGGCACGGAGTAAGTCTCCAAGAAAATGAATGAAGTGATGAAGAAGTACAGCTGTCGATAGCTTGACAGGCGGGTTTGATGCTGCAAACCTCTTCTTGCGTCAGTTGCATCTACTTAAAACATGACAACGACTGCTATATAGGTAGGCATAATCAGCCTGGCTTTGCTTCTTCATTCCACGTTATATTTCTTATGTTAATTATTTAATTTTAATAATAATAAATTAAAAAATCATGATCGTGATCATCGATTACCAGGAAAGAAAGGAAGGAAGAAAGGAAGGTGGAAAAAGTAAAAAGTAAGAAAAAGAGTCTATCAGAGATCTTTAGGCCACCCTAGCGAATAAGATTAGAACTGTCTGGCTCGCGCCCGAACGCCGCGAGCCACAGTTCGTTGCTGCATTCTCGACTCGATTCGTCACTTGCCGCCGTGAACGTTGTTTTGATCTGATTTTCAAGACCTGGTATTTAAAATTAAAAAAGGTGAATGAACCATGGAATGAATGAAGAAAGAGAAAGTAGCTAGTAATTTAATTTCGCTTCTTCGCTTTCGCTTTTCGCTTCAGATTGATGTTCTGAGGTGACACGCGGCGCCCTCTATCTCCTAGCTAGCGAGCTAGCAGGTCACTGCGACGGCAACCGGGCACCTCCAAAAGTGCGCACCGGCTTCGGACACCCATGACTACTCACCGCCCGCGTCAGCAGCATGCTAGCACGAGTTTCTTTCCGAGACGACCTCGCTGCCTCGTGCTCATATGGAACGAGTGTCTTCGGAAGAGGTAGTCGATGAAAATGCCTCTCAGGCAATTGCAGACAAAATAGCTAGGTTGCCATATGCATAGTATTCAGGATGATTAGTGGATAGGCAGAGGTAGGGAGGGTACTTTCTTTTATGTCGGCGAGGTATCTTTTGGGGATGGTAAATACTTGGCGGGGCAGAGGTGGCGCCAAATCAGCCTCGGTAGCAATAGCAGGGCCAGGGAAGTTATATATTTTACAAGCATTCTGTCGCAGCATTCCAACTCCAAGACGGAGGACTGTATGTTTCATTTCTTAATTCAATGGTAATATGATTTTTTTCAATTTATTCAATTAAAAGGAAGGTTGAAATCGAGGCGGGGAAATTCCAAAAAAGTCCATGTAATCTTTTGATCTCATTTTTTTTTAAATTAAAGAAGTCAATAAGATGGCTGAGCAACACAAGGAAAGGCAGAGTTAGAATAACTATCCTTTCAACCGTTCCGGAGTTCGGGCAAGCTTGAAATTGGGGCTCTTTTGAGACTCTCCTAGCGCATATTTAAAGAATAGCCAGCACTGCATATCTTGAATTACTAATCACTTTGCAGGAATGGGTGGCAAGCTACCCTTAAGAAGCTGAACATATATCACATCCAATTGAAAAGAGCAATGAAATGTTAATTAGGTTGAACCAAATAATCGTACCTCTAAATGATGCGAAGGAGTTTAGCCGCGAAAATCAGTAGCGAACATAAACGAACGAGAAGATACCTAACAGTATAAAACCCATTATGGCAAGGGTCATCAAATCCGTACTGCAGCAAACTTGAAAGATCAAAAAGCCTTCTTATCTGATCTCGTTTCTATGAACAAAACACGATTCTCGACGAAGTATAGCACAGGTCACCACTTTATGTAATTATAATACTAGTACTTTCATAAGTCAGATTTTTTAGCTTCACTCCTGCTTGGATAATCTATCATATTCTAAAAATACATGCAACCGTGACTACTAATATGCGATGTTAATGATAAATAAAAAAATTAATAAAACACTGCTCTCAGCACAAGAAGGGTAAGAAAGCTCATTTTACCCCCTGACGAATCAGCGAAACAAACGCAAACTGTACCTACTTTGCAACCACAAACTGTACCTGCTTTGCGACCTCTCTCAGAGGTTTCCGTAATTTGCTTGAATTATGGAAACCACGGCTCGCGGCGTCCGCCAACTTCTTGCTGGTAGGAAGTAGGGAAGCGTGCACAAATTTCACTGCGAGGAGCGGATAAGTTGAACGTTGAACCTGTTTTTCGCAGTACTTACTCTTTAAAAAACTTTTTAAAAATAATAATATATATATATATATTTATAGAGAGAGAGAGAGAGAGAAAAAAAATAGCTTAATACTAAGTAGAAGTGTGATAAACGCCAAGTAGTATTCAGCATTCGACTCGAAAGGTAGTACTAGTAGCCTAATATGACCAAAGGCTAGGAGCTGTGCCTTTATAATTTTTAGCTGGGCTTCTTGGCTTGATACCAAGACGGTAAAGCTCGGGTTTTTGTTTATTTGTTGCAATTGTCTACTATGCTACAAGTTGCTTTCCCCCCCCTTTTAAATTTAAATTTAATCTATCCTTTTGTTTATTTGAACAAAGTCAACACTTGAACAAATAGCGCACGCAGTGGTCGGCCTCTTCCATGGTTAGTCCAGAATCAGAAACAAGCAAACACTCTGTTCTCAGGTGGCATCCACAACTTGAAGTCTTGTTTTCCCGGCTATATACTTCTAAGTCCGAAAGCTAATAAGATAAGGGGCTTATCGAATCGTGAGGGACTGACACTACGATCAGGAGAATCACAGTTCTGTATTTGAATAGCTAAAAGAAAACAAATGCTGACTAAAACACATGCGTTATTTACTTTAAGTCAATTAGACCTAACTCACCCGCCTAATAAGCTAATTAAAGAAGAGTAGGAGCACACAACTCCGTTGTGCACCCGGAATAAGTCACTAGATTAACTCTAGAGAATATAACTTAAAGTGGCAATGGGTTTAGAGATGTCAGAGCAACCTTCAAGAAACACCATGTATGAACTCAAGATGCTTCAAGTTAAAAAAAAAAGACGCTGAGGGTGTATGCCATTTCGAGTGACGAAGCTTGCTAAAGTGTTGGACCTCCTTTTAATTTGTATGGAGCCTCCCTATTGACACTAAGTTTCAAATGACGCAGTCCATTTCTATTGTTTGAGCATGGGTACTGCGTAGTTAATGCCAACTAAGAAATAACACACTGCCCTTTCGTAGATTAGTTTCATAAGTGCACCTCTCCGATTTGAGGGATCGCATACATAAGAATAAATGGATTGATAAAGTAGGCAAAATAACGAAACAATTCCATTTTCTCGCTTGGCCAAAAGTATGATACGGTTGCATCCTTCATGCAAGCAAGAAACAACTGTGATTCATACGAACCAACTGCGGAGCCTAAAGTTTGTAATTGGCTTGACAATAATATATCACTTAACTTGAATACAAACGACTACCCAGGCTAGGTAAGCAAATCTAGAGTCCATTCCTTACTAACATTGGACCTACCACTCTTTCTTACGCGTGAAAGAAACTATCCAAATAACACAGTTAGGTTTAGCGCCTTAGTTGAATTCAAACCTGCGTCACACGCAGTCACAGCTTTGATCATCGACTCTAATACATAAAAAATAGGGATAAATGATTGCGTAGTGAATTTAGCCACAGGTAAATACTTGCAACATTTTTTTAGCATATACTACTGGCTCCAATCCAGCATAACAAATTTCAGAAGAAGCTATATTCAGTCTCCAGTTCTTCGATCGCCAAGATACACACTTTCTTCTGATCTGGAAGCGATAGTTACAAACGTATGTGAGCGAGCGCAGATACTATTTTTCCCTCCCTGTTATATAAGCCAGTTTGCTGCACGTGCGTAGTAGAGGAAATGAAAACACAGCAAAGCAATTGTACAGGTCAGAAACCAGGGTTTTCCTTGTTGTTTTCATTATTTAGAAAGAAAAAAAGGAAATTAAAATCCTGAAATTTGCACATCATCGATCATACCGTCGTTTTCAAACGTTAAGTTTTATTGTGAATCAACTTCGCACGTCCTTCAAACCTTCGCTCAAAATGGCATGATGCATTAGTACTAGGTGCCTATTCTCTTGATGTCAGATTTATGTTTGCGCCTGTGATCAACCATGTTAAATTGCATTTACTCTATTGTATCGAATGTTACCTTCAAAACCAATAACTCGATTTCCTGTCAAATTCTGAGTATCAACTTCTAAAGTAGCATACAACAAGTAGTGAGTTCCCAAGGTTGAACAAACACAGTCTTCCTTTCTTCTCTATCGACATTCAATATGCTCGAGTACCAACTATTTCTCCTAATAGTCGGTCGGCGCCCAGATGAAAATCTACTTGAAAGGTCAATTTTTAATTTAAAAAAGTTATGAAAAAAAAAATAACATATCTTTAAAATTAAAATTATATATTGACTGCATATTATTTGTGTTCCGGGGGCAAACAGTACTTAAATTTAAGATAGAAAACAATTGGAAGTGTTAGCAGTGTGAACTGGGTTTTCTTTCCTTTCACTGCCACTCTTCCAATAATTCTTCCTTCCTCTCCCACACCTGAGGCCATGTCGAAAACCAGGTTAAAAACCGCAAGGGTGATTAATAAATGTAGTTCTAAAGAAGTGTTTCCGCTAGGCTTTTCTATAGGAATCAAAGAGCCTGCCCATGAACCTGCTAGGAGACGTAATCGCCACACTTGTAGGCAGAGAGCAAGCGCTATGAGGCCCATGGTCGTCCTCTATTTCTTCATATCTCATGCTATCCTATCCAGTACCTTCAATTGGCCATGATAATTTATGTCAAGAGATCCCAGCGATCAATTCCACGGGGATATCCAAGCGTGTTGTTCGCAAATGTTGCAACTATTCACTATCTGCCACGCGGTCAATTTAACAGGAATAGTAGCACTGAGACCCTCGATAAAACTTTAATTATTTAAAATATATAAAAAATACCACTTAAAAACTACCTACTAAATTTTATTATGACAACTAACCAAAACTGCTAAAGAGGTGGCAAACCGGCGGGTTTTAAATAGCAATAGTTCAGCAGCAGTGATTCTTTTTACCCGAATCGCAGCAGGAGTAGGTATGATACAAGGGATGGTAGTAAATATGGTGGTAGAGATGGTAGTATGTGTGATAGTAGAAGTGGTAGTAGGTATATTAGGTATAGGTCTCTATATGTTTTATTTACTCCTGCTTATAAGAGCTTCTGATCAACAATAAAAAATAAAATAAAATAGAAAAGCAGGCAAGTTTCAAGACTCGCTCAGCAATGAGGAGGAGGAGGGTGGCGAGGGGAAGGAGTAATGTCGAGGACTGATTCGAATGGGTGCCTGGCTAGGATCAGAGTTGAAGAAGCAAGAAAGCTGACACTTTCTGGGTGGCGGCGCCCGTCGGCATGGCGACTGCATCCTCCCTTCGCGAGCTCTTCCACCTATCTCCCAGCCAGGCAGGTAAACTGTCTGTATTTTATGATGGATCAAAGGAAAAACACTCCGTCTTACCGCCGCAATTGACAGATAAAACTTTCAATACCACGTGACCTGGTGCACTCAGACTTCTTTCAAGGGTTTGGAGGCGCCACAGGCCTCAGTACAGATGGATATTGAAGGGCAGACAAGGAGGGTGACGAGAATTACATGCATCGTCTGATGAAGTGACGCTAGTCTCGAGCAAACTCTCGCTGCCGTGCTGTCTAAAACAAAGATCAAAGATGTTTTCTACTTGTCCTTTTTTCTTTTATTTGCGGTGACCAAACTGTGATGGTATTCACGAACAAAAAATCAACTTTTAAGTTGAGATTTGTTAGTCAATGAGGAGAAGATATTGTGCTTTGTTGAGCAACCCGCACAACGCGGGCAACCATGCACAAAACCTCGCCTCTCATCTTGTGCTTTGTGCAAAAAAAAGAGTGCACTCGACGCTTTATGCTTCTCAACACAATCGCTACCGCCTCTTCAACTGCAAAAGTTGCTCATTGCCGTCGATCGAAGTGCTCTTCAGGGAGTCAAAGCATAATTTTCTCTCTTACCGCACTCTCCTTTTTAACAGGTGGCCTTGGCTACTCTGGGACCCATCCCGTCGAGAGAAACCTTGCCTTTTTAGAGAAAGACCTGGACGTCGGACGCTTCTGGGCAGAGTGCTAGTCGCTACTTAGCTCTTGTTATCAACAGCGCGATTGCCGTACTCCTAGAGTTAGTACCTAACAGTGAACACATAGGTAGAGTAGTGCAGATTGTCAAGCTCTGTTGTATCTAAAGAGCAGCTTAGTGTGGTATAGATGAGTACTACTAATGGGTCTACAAAAAGAGACAGACTTATGAAACTGCGTGTTGATGTCTTCTCCAAACAACGACTTTTAGATTAGAACCACTAGACATTTGAAAGCAACACTCACTCGAGAGAGCGGTTTCTGCTCGCAGAAATGCGGCTGGAGTATTGTAAGCTACCTGGAAAGGAAATCTGTTCGTCGCCTACACATTTGTGCGTTATTGAAGCAAAAAAAAAAAGCAGATACAAAAAAAACCTCGCTCGTTAAAGCCGGGCATTTGTACCATTCGGGAGACGCCATTGAATTGCTCGGAGCGCTGTTCGTGCGCTCAAGTTATTAGAAGTACACCCGCACCACTCTAGCATGTATTCAATCAAACAGTGACAATCAAATTCGCAATTGTCGTCAAAATGCGAAAATCTCATGGGAGTCACAATTTGTGTATCCCTGTAAGCCCATGCCTCGATGGTTTCCTTGCATGTGAGTGAGATGCAGTATGTAAAAATGACGGAGATCCACGTACCAAATATTTTCATCATAAAGAAGCAGCACCGTTCTGATTGCTAAAAAGCTCAGTAAATATCAGAATATGCCGAACTAAAAACCTTAGGTTGAATAGTGGAAAGATCATGCATGTCCTACTAGCATAATAGCTCTTGCTTCGTGGCAAACGGAACAGGCTGAAACACTGGAAAATTACCAGTTGTGTCTCGGTTTTCATCCTTGCATTCCAAGCTTTTAATGGTGTATCCTGGTAATCATTTTTAGGTGGCTGCGCCTGTCTCAAACAAAGCTGTAACAGAGACAGCATACCTTATCGACAAGCCACTCCTTGCACATGGTTCTACACTAATGTGAGCTTGCTCATCTCTCACTCGCTTTCTCGCTTCAATAAGTCAAACAGGCCGTGTTGTTCTTTACCATGGACTGAATGATGAAAGAAAAAGGGATTTAAGTCTGCTCCGAAGCGTAGGACAAAAGATGGGTCGTTACCGCGAAAAGAACCTTAAGTACTTTGGGGGGTATCGCCCCATCTCCCATCACGCTGTTTTCAAAAGACTGTTCGTACAAAGACCCTGTTTGCAAAACTCTGGTGTATTAACTATCCCATGCTTAAGTTTTCCCCCTCTCATTTTGATCACTGTAAAAGACAGAAGAAAAATGCCTGTTCCCACGGGCGGTCGAGCACACACTGGGCAACCTCTGTCATTAAAAGAAAATGCACACCGGCAACTTGCACAGCAGATCTTTAGCGAATCGTTGTCCCCAGCACTCAAGCCGAGAGGGCTGTTTAAAACGGCAAGGTCTCCAAGCAGAGGCACCGAGGCTGTAGGTAAATCATCTTCAAGCAAGCAAATGCACAGATATGCGATTAGAGAGCCCTGATCGCTTCAAGTGATCTCTTCAGATGTGTGAAAACAAAGAAACACTGGTAGAGCTCTTCTCCGCGTTGGCGAGATCCACTTTAGAGCCAACTTACTTATTCAAAAGTCAACTATTGAGTGTCCTTTACCAATGATTCGGCGTCTCTACTAGCATCCAGAGAGCACTCACTATCTAGGTGCACATGAGCAAACGAGCAACTGGATGTTGACTTTGAAACCACGATTATTTGAAGCAAATTGGCAGTTCGCCGTTCGTGTGCACTCAGCTTCAAAATTCCTAACCCACCCCAGGCGGTCTCCTTATCCACCTAACTATGATACCTTGGTGGCGGCCTCCTCATTCTCATGAAATGGAAAGGCTGTTCCTCCAGATAGGTCCTTTTACTTATTTGGCAAAGATTTATGCTATATTCTACACCTCTTATTGCGGCTTCTCAAACAGCTTTACGATAGGAAGGGAAAACTACCTCGGTACCTATTGAGCGTGGGTCGGCAAACGTAGCTTTTATAACGCAGACGTCTCTCCATACTTCGTCAGCACAACCAGGACTCAAGAGTGCCATCAACAGATAGTAACCTGCATTAGATCCCAGAAACCGCTCTCCAATGAGCCGCATCAACAACCTCGTTCATTGACAATTCTTGAGTTCATACTACGCAGTTCTCCAGACTTTGACTATGACTGACTGTCCCTAGTAGATATTATGTACTACTACCATGCAGAGTTTTCTTAGATCCAAAGAGAGGTCCAAATGGTCTTGCTATGAAATACTCTTGAGGCTTGTACTTTCTTTTTCTTTTCGGGCACAAATTTGAGGGGAAGAAAAGAACAAAACAGAACAGAGACTTGAATCTCAAATTCTTACTATGCAAAACAAGTAACCAGAAGGGTACGAGCATGAGCGCTGATGGTTCAAGAAGTTCCTTGGACTGCAGAGAATGTGTTGAAATACAGGCTGCCGGAGATTGAAGCTCCAACAGCATGCTCTCGTGCCCGCCACGTACCATGGCTCGTGTGCCGACAAAATAATATTGGTACACACCATAGTTGGTCACTGAGGACCTCTAGGGTGAGGAATGAGAATTCCTCTATAGAAAATTCTCGCAGGTGCAAGCAGCTACATTGCAAGCTCACAAAGTCTTCGAAAAGCTGGTTGCTCCTATCGCAAATTGAAGGGTTGACTCCAACTAGCGATGACGCCGATGATGGGCACAGTTTTGCGACCCAAAAAATTGGGCACTCGTTGCGAGAGAGCCTCCAGGGTCCATGGCGAGCCAAATTAGTGTTTGAATCACGGAATAAGGGTAATGACCTCTTACTATTCTGCATAACTAGATATTAGGACTATCCAAAGAACTCATAGTAGTACGTTCCTACTATTATGGAGTTTCTCATCAGGAGCTAGGTAAATAGATGCATACTCAAATTGAATTCTTTGAGTTCTAACCTAAGGAAAGTGGATCTGCAGGAGTAGCCTTGATAGTTGGGTGTGTTCATTCCATGATCATCTTCGTTGTAAAAAGCTACCAAGCCCCTCTCACCACTCCAAGGCTACTCATATCAATCCTTATACGTAGAATAAACTCGGGTTAAAGCATGTCTCGCTTTAAACGACTTTGAGCCCAGGAACGTAATCCCTTTCTTCATGATTTTGCTCGCTGGAGGCAAGTATAAACACCATTGTAGAAAGAATTCTCTAAAGTTAAGGTCAACAGTTTTTGAGTGTGAAAGAGAAATAACACTAGCAGCAATACAGCAGCGATGAGACGCATGTAGCAATACAGCAGCGATGAGACGCATGTAGCAATGGGGAGTCAGAGAGCGTGGAGGGCATACAGATGTGAATTCGATAGTGGTTTGAGCAAAAGATTAATTCGATACAAATAATCGAACAAACCACCACTACCAGCAACTGTCAGCAGTTGATAAACACTTCAACGTGGACGTTTTATTCCAGGCGTTTCGTGCAATACTTTCAATGCGGGCCAAACTTTCATTTCGCTTAGATAGACCAGTATGCAACCAATGTAAAGCCGACCAGGACTGCGAAATGGCAGCACGAGCAACAACAATTTCAAGCAACCAAAAGCCTGTGTAAAGGGCTTCCACAATCCACACACAATCCAGAGTTTTAAAATACCCGGCTATTGCACAGCAGCAGCAGCAGCAGCAATTTTTCTAATCCAATTGTGAAACGATTTCTGAGGCTTGCGAGGTAAGACTATAACTATGGAGAGAGGCTTCTCGATTTTGGTTCATTGAAAAACAAAGCAGATGCAATTGGTACAGCTTAAAACTTGTTGATAAGTCGAACAAAGTTTAATCTGCACAAACCGCATAGGGCTGGTTGGTTGCACTGGAACAGGAACAAACGTGCCAGTGTGTAAACTCCCTAAGACTTTAACAACTTCGATCGAAACTTGTTTCCACCCCACCCGATCGCGCATAAACGTAGGGAAATGATGGGCAGCTAAAACGCAATGCGCAATGACATCAATTGTGTAAAGCAATGAAATATTTCGATAGCAAGATCCAGTTGATTAAAGCCCCACGGAAACCATCGATCGTGCGATCCTTGCTATGCGTAGACATGCACATGGTTGCGCCTCCACGTATCTATATTGCCAAACATACTTCAACGGCATGTGC
Source organism: Schizochytrium sp. TIO01 (assembly GCA_004764695.1). NCBI lineage: Eukaryota > Bigyra > Thraustochytrida > Thraustochytriidae > Schizochytrium > Schizochytrium sp. TIO01. The sequence goes on from SMSO01000032.1 coordinate 1,864,095, forward strand.
GTTTTTACGAAACGGAGCTGATATTACTGTTGAGTTCCGAATGTAAGCAATGAGAATGACAGGAATGGCACCTTTAACTAGATCTCTGTTTCGCTGAAACCACGTGGTATATAATATGTGTGCTAGCAGATAAGATTTGTCTAGCGGTATGATGAATTTCATAATGCTTGCGATAACCTTAACCACCTTTTATGTAGTAAGTGTTCTCTTAATAGTCCATGGTCGAGTAACAAAAGGTAGTGACTCTGATTCAATATATTGGCAATAACTGCTTGTATTGAATCTCCCTTTTGATTAATGTTTCAAACCATTGATCACAAATCACGAGAGAGACAGGTGCGGGGGGCATCGTCTAGTTAACCTGGGGCAAATTAAATTGTTGAAGCATTTCTATTTGCCAAATGCTGTTTTATCTCCCTTACTGAAGTTTTCATTGCCCCCCAAACTTGCGTGCCGCCTTTGAGAAGGTTCTTCATAAACACAATAACAAATGTATATACTGAAGCATTGCGTTAGAGCGAATTTGCAATGCGACCCTTTGTTCATTCATAACGGGTGAAATTGAACGCAACCTAGTGATGCATGATTCAACGGTAGAGAGGTTTCATGAACACTACATGGATAGTAATTTTATGGTCGCCCTTAATCGCATCTTTTGCTGGCACATCGCTTTTAATACTGCAAAAGGAGCTTGGGAATAGCTTGAGATAGCCCAAATTCACGTTCTAGACGCCCAAGTTTAGTGTTTGGAACATAAATTTGGGCAATCACGCGGTCTAGTACATACGTAGACTGTTCAGGCTCAGTTTGTTTTGCGGAATTCGTAGTTTTGCAAAGGGACGACCTATGCATTTAAAACATAACTCGAGCTAGAACAAATGTAATGATGGTAGGGTGTGAGTCTCATAGAAACTATATGTGCGTGCACTCGACTGCGACAACCTGAGCAAACGCAAGATTGACGAGCAGTTGAACAGGTACATCAATACTGCTGATACTTGAAATCTGCCATGTCCTGTGGAACTTACAAAACTTTTGCAAATTTACCTTTCTGATAGTCCTATTCATTCATAACCGCTCTTCACAAGGTAACCATTGAGCACGGTTTTTGGTGCACCTCATAAATCATTGTGAGGTGTTAACCTTCACTATGTGGTGCAATGAAAGGATCCATAAAGATGATGAAAGAAGGCCATGCCCAACAACAATAGCAGTAGAGCGTTGGTTGCAAAGAGGAAAAGATATAAATCATAAATCAACTTCTGAACAGTCGCTCGTATGTTGCAACTTCGTCCGTGCTTTAATGCCTCCACAAACGAGATCGCCGCGTACTCAATCGCATTCAACTCAGCCGAGACGGGCGAGTTTGAATTGGTTTGCGTATCTCCTCAGTTAAAACATATGGGGAGATATTAAACATTTACCTGGCGAATGATCTATATCTCATGTCAACGAAGTGAGCAATTATAAAGAAATGAATAAGTCCAGAATGTAAAGCACAGGGAAGTCGTCATCGATATTCTAGGATTCATCGCATACGTGAGTATTGATGTTTCAGATATTTTGTTTCGTTCTAGTTATCTGCCGCCTTCTTGCCTTTCATTGAGTCAGACAAAGTAAGCGCGTATGTAGTGAAAAGGAACTAACTTGAAAAGCTTCAATAGTCCACCTATACAAAGCTCAGATAACCTTTTTCAACAAGAAGACGTAATGAAGCCCTTCAACGAGATGATGTGAGTCTCAACGGAACATTGTTCTGGTTGGGGATCAGGATGCACATACATTCGACCATGCAATATACAAGAGACATGTGCGGTACTTCTTTAGTTGAATGGCGTTCCCTTTAACAAAGACTTGAATGACTCAAATCCAGTGCAAAGCTGCGAAGCACAGATTTCATTTTGCCTTGATACAACACCACAGCGGGTATCAGATATTCGCAACTGGATTAAAGACAATACACCAGTTACGTCCCAGTTTAGGGGTATGTTGGACTAATCACGGGTCGTTTTAGGATAAGCATGACTAATTTCAGACTCTATCACTGAAAGTTGCTAGGCTAGTCTCGAGATTGAGCACATCCAGAACGTGGCAGATTCATTCAGTAAACAGGTAGAAAAGTCTCCTACACAGGACTTGTAGTTAAAACGAGGATAAACTGCATGATTCGTTCAGTGTGTAGCAACGAGGCCATGGAAAAGTCATCACAAAATTCCAACTAACTGAAGCATGATAACTACCCATGCAGAGAGACAAGTAGATGATCTCAAGGGTTTCAAGCAGACCTTAGATGTTTTCGTCGAGGTGATAGCGAAAGTGGAGCTCAAAACTTTGAAAACAGAAACCTGTTGGGATGCTTGTTTGAGAAGTATCCAAAAAAGCAGGCTATCGCCATGTTTCTAATCAGTAAAGCGCATTCGATACTGTATACGTTTGCAGTTCACCATGGAATCTCAGTTGGAATAGAATGATGGTCCCTACCAATCTCTGGGCTTAAGGTGCTCTGAGAAGTAGCCATTTACGTAGCAAATCTGGTCCAGACCCAGTTCAGGCATTTTATTTGGAGGAAAACAGAGGTAGACGCAGTAGCGACCCACCATGCCGGGCGTAAAAGAGATTTCTGGAAAGCGAACTATACTTAATGAGCATCTTGGATACGAGGTCTGGTTCGTGATCAAAGTGATCTTCGAAGAGAAGCTTAAGAACAAGAACAATCTTTTTCTTTTGATAAGCAACGACCCTACCCACCCCTACCCGTCGGCGTTGGCTACAGAAGTACGTCCTCGTTGATGTCCGAGACTAATTTAGTCTTTGTACAACTCTGGAACAGTAAAAAGATATAAAGACCATACTGTGCAATTTAACTTCAGAAGGCAGTCGGGACAAGTATTCCGTGTTTGCAGCCAAGCAACGACGGGGTGAAAAAGAGAAATATCAAAAGATTTATATTTTTTGAATTTTGAGGAAAGACATGGGGTGAGAACAAATGCTATCGTGAAGGTCTTGGCGAATTGCAAGTGGCAATTTTGGTCAACCATATAGGGAAAGACACTGACTTGCTTTATACATGCGAAACGACCTAAACACAATAGAGGATGAAAGAAGAATAAGAACGAAAGGTGATTACAGCGAAGCGCTGGAAGAGGTGTTAGGGTCACGGTAGACCTGAGGCCAGATGATGCCAATGCCAACAAGCACACCAAGACCACCCCAGAGAATAGCGCCGAAGGCCTGGTAGCCAGCAGCGTAGGGAATTCCGGCATCAGAGTCGTACAAGTATCCACCCTGTGAAGCGAGGTTGGAGATGTTGATTCCAATAAGGTAGAGGAGAATAGGTCCCATGACGTACTTGACGTTGTAGACCCAAATCTTGCGGAGACGCCAGTTGTTGGGTGCACCATCACAAATAGCGTCGTTCATCTCATTACGCAAGCTGTCCGGTGCGCTGATAAAGATGGTGTAAGAGGCTTCCATGAAGCCACCAGCAGCGGAAGAGCCGAGAACAGCGGGAACAATGAAAGAGATGATCAAAAGAGGTACGCAAAGGCCAAAGGAAATAGCACAGATCTCACTGTTGGTGTATTCACCAACCGCGGCAAGGCCGTTCGTCAGGGAAGTGAAGAGGATGATGGTAACCCAGAAGAGAGCGTCGTGCAGAATCACAGGGATAGCACCGACCTTGCTAACAACCTCTTGCTTATTGTAGACCCAAGCAACGACAACAGTCTCGAGGAAGGCCATGACTGGAAGACCACTAGAAGATACATAGTAGTCAACGACATCGAGAAGGTAGTAGCCAATGTCAGCAGTGTAAAGCATGGTGCTGAAGCAGCCGAGCAGGCAAACACCACTGACGAGCTGGGCGTGAGAGAAGTGATGGAAGTAAGCAGTCTCACGGAAGTTAAGCACAACAGCCTCGACAAGAGAGAAGGCGGAATCGACACCGAGCATGTACACGGTGATGAAGAAGATAAGGCAGAGAACGTTAGCACCACCACTGGGGATGAGGGAAAGACCAGCAGGGAAGACCACAAAGGTGAGCTTAGGGCCACTGAGAACCTTAGCATCGTTAAGCTCATCCATGGACATGCCGACCTGCTTCGCCATGTAACCTACAATGGAGAAAACAGCGAAGCCGGCGCAGAAGGAGAAGAAGCAGTTGCAGCAAGCAACGATAACACCATCCTGTACGACATTCTGGTTACGGGGGTTCAGACTAGCATAGCCCGTCATTACACCAATGGCAACACTGAGCGAAAAGAGAATCTGAGAGAATGCATCAACCCACATCTGCTTGTCAGCGAGTTGTGACATGTCCCACTCACCAATGTAAGAAACGATACCATCCTTAGCACCATCAAGAGTAGCACCAAAGATAACAAGGAAGAGGAGGAGACCAACAGGGAGAAGCACAGTAACCCAGACAGCCTTGGAAACAAACTCCTGACCTTTAAAGAGAATAAGCCAAACGGAGAACCACATGACAAGGGCTCCAGCAAAGGTGTAAGAGGCAATGACCTCGGTGTTGTCAACATCACCAAGGTGAAGAATGACATCGTAGAAGTGGTTGAGAGGAATTTCAATGACTTCAGAGCTGTTGGCGCCACGAATGCTCCATGGGATGTCCGGAAAGAAGGACTCGATAAGCATGACGTTGCTCCAGCCCAAAATGACGCAGTAATATCCGACAATACCGAAAGAAATCATGGAGCTGGCAATGCCAAGACCGGCGAAGCGCGGGTCAAGACGGCCAAATGACTGAGTGCCTGCGCGACGATAGACCTGTCCCAGGGTGAACTCGAGCTGCATGAGGGGAATACCGATCACGAAGAGAGCAAGAATGTAAGGGATGAAGAAAGATCCTCCACCGTATTTGTATACTTGGTATGGGAAACGCCAGAAGTTACCGAGACCAATGGCAGAACCAATAGCGGCAAGGATGAAAGAGCCACGGCTGGTCCAGCGCTCATCATGGACATCTTCGGCGACGATTGTCTTGTTTTGGATGGCTTCGCCACCGCGCTCAGGGTCAACCTGCATGCTTGAAAGACAAGTAGTTTGTCTACTTCGAACTTAAAGACTTGAGCGAATAACACAAGTTCGACTGTTAAAGGTTCTTGGCCAAGGACCAAGTTTTGGTTTTGTTGTTGCCGACTTGGCAAGTTTGGGGTTTGCTTTCGAATGATCGCCGCCAAATGTGCTGTTCGTTCTGCTTCAGTCGTCCACTTAGGGGCAACTATTGATTCTTTGTAGTTATGCTAAGACGAACAGCTCGTGCTGCTTGGAGTTTTGCTCGTCAGAATTAGAGAGAAATCATCTCTCTTTTAAGTCCTCATGCTCTCCACTGGCGTTCTTGCTCCCGTCTCATTCCCCTCACAAGAATTCCTCTTCAACTTTTCGCCTCGTGCTCCTCTCAGTCCTCACACACCTCCACGAAAAAAGAAGTGGAAAAAAAGGTACGATGAAAGTAGATGATAGAAGAAAATAACAAAAGTTGTAGTGTACAAACGTTTTGCTTAAGCTTTTTTTTTTTTTTTTTTTTTTTTTTAAATGATAATAGTAGTAGTAAGTTATGTGCCCAAGGTAGGAGTTTTGAATACTAAACATATATATTTAAGTTTAATTTTAATAAACTTCATTTATATTTATTTTTATTTTCAATCAGCATCACCAAACCCACTTTTTCTTTTTGCTACCTTTCCGAAGCAAGGAGAGGACGGCGCATTCATTTTTTGTTCAAAATGAAAACCTGCCAATGTCCATGCATAAATAGTCAAAACGAGTACTTCTTTTAAAAGCTGCATTCATCTGCCCATCCTTTGGCCGGCCAGAGGATCTAATTTTCACCGAGGCTAGGCACTTCCTCACGCACGCAGCACATTATTTAATCAATTCTTCATTAAAAGAACAATATATTTAAAACGGCATTTTGAAAGAGAAGTTAAACAAGTATATATTTAATAAAACATATACATACATTATATATATATTCATAATGAGAATGGCCGAAGTATTGATAAGCTAAAGAAGAAGCGCGCAAGAAGGTGAAAGGAATTGTGACGGAAAATGGCTGCCGGATTCCAAGTTGCTAAAGTGCACGCAGCCTTGCACGCTGTTTTAGTTTCTTGTTTACCTGCTTCATTGCTCGCTCATGGCCCACTTCGTGTCCTCTTGCGTGGCGCGGCGAATGAAGCTGTCGCCGCAAAGCTCGAATAAACAAATAAACGCCTGCTTCTTCAAGTCAGGCCGCCATCTGTTGCTTTTTCAACATTGGAATGAGATCTAATCTACTATTGAAAAGCAGTCCATTCCACGTACCTAACTAACTAGTATCCTTCCCACTTCGCATCCAAGGCAAGTTTTTTATTTTTTTTTTTTATTTTTTTTTAATACCTATGTAATTGCAGAGGGGGATTGATTGGGCAATAAAGCTGGAACATCAGAAGCTCTCATGGCGCATTTCTCAGTGCAAAAATGAAATTATTCTATTTGCGGACTACGTGCTACTATCTAGCTATCTGGAATGTTTAAATGTTTAAAATAAAATCGCTTTCTTTTTCTTCTCTTTTTCGAACTGTAAACTTGTATTGCAGGCGCGAAGTCTTGACTGCGAGATGAGTGAGCTTGCTTCATTTGCCGGAGCTTCACTACGCAAGATAGCAAAGCAGGTCAACTTCTTCCTTCGAGGGAGCCTCTACCTTGGATTTTTCAAGATTGCTCGTCTCGTCCGTTCGGGCCATCGAAAGAAACTTTTCAAAACAATTAAAAACAATTCTACCTACTTGGATAAGCAGCATTTTAAAAAAAAAACACATCCTTTACTACGTATTCAATTTATTTTTCAATAAATAAATAAATAAATAGAATCTGGCATTTCAGGTTCTCGCGAAATCACGATACCACTACTACTCCCATCATCAGAAAGAGGATTTGGCATTCTGAGTGCCTTCAGATTTGGGAGATCGGTTGTTACATAGGTACTCTTTTTCAAGGTTTAATTTGCATCGGGTCTGACCATTTTCCACTCTCCTGTATGCACAAACGCTTCATCTATTTAATTAAACTCTTAAAAGCACTTTTCAAGACCTTTGATATTTAAAAAATAAAATAGAATATTATTTTAGAATCGCTACATCTAAATTTTTAATATGTTGCATTATACTTATCAATTCGAATTTTATTTTTTAAACCTCGGTAAACAGAAACCACTTTTAATGGCTTACTATCTTCCAAGTGTCAACAAGAAGCTGTGCTAACAGAACAAGTCCCATTGATACGCTTTATAGGTAGTACCTCCTAGTTTGATGTGCCAATCATCTGGGGCTGTCTCTTTTATGAATCACTTGAACTTCCAATACGAGTACCTAATCTTCTAGTTAGCAAAGGCATCTCTTACAACCTTACAGACAATAGTAGGTACTAACAGGAAGCAAGTTGGTATCTCTTTGTTTGCCGCGCATGTTTAATAGATTTAGACGTAAAGTAATTGAGTAAGTAAGTATTTCTCTATAGACCAAAAAGCTCTGCTCGTGAGACTCCCTACTATTCACCACCTTCATAAAGGTCTTTAGGTTCATCGATTGCTTGAATGAAGAGCTATCTCGGGCTTCTTTTGATACGGACAATCGAGGCCGCCCATGTCGCCGTGGTGTAAAAATTTGAATGCTGCCTCTCTAAAAACCCTCCCATATATTGCTCCTACCTTTTGAGAGCTGGTCTGCCTGATTTTTCGAAGTGCTCAAGTTGTATTCTGTTTCGCATATTTAAAATTTAAAACTTGATTTTTTATTTGTTCAAAACATTCTTTAATTTTTTATTTTTTTACTATATAGAAGAAGGAAATAGAAAACGAACAAAATAACTCTGGCTAGGTAATAGATTTAATTTACCAGGCCTGACGTCGCTAAAGCTGAAGAAGAATGAAGCGACAGTGATTCTTCTCAAACTTCATGTGATGCTCCAACTTCGAAGGCACATCATCCCCGGTCTTGGCTCCATGCTCCCGAGGCCGCGCTATTCTTCAAGGTGTACCGTCTCTTCTTCTTGTTAGCCTCCAACTCGATCTTCCATTCACGTGCCTTGTTTGCTTGCCTAAAGTCCTTCCCTTGGTTCTCTCTGCTGCCCTATGGTGTTCTTATTGCTGCCTGAATAGTGGTTGCTTTGAAATCGCCTTACTTTGTTTTGCTTTGCTTTGCTTTGCCTTACTTTGTCTTCTTCCGACGAGATCTCTTCTGCTTCGGCACGCGGCTGTTAAGTTCATCTTCAGGCCAAGTTCACGTTCTTCTTGATTTGCAGAAAGGACAGAAGTAAGCCCAAGTGGGCCATCAAGAAGGTCTTGAGAATGCCGGGTGGAGCTGTGCTGCGTCGCATTCAAGTTGCAAGGCAGCGCAATACAGTACGTGCTTCTTCATTGCTCTCTTTCTGAGTTAGTCTCGAGCTAGTTTTTCTCCCATCCATGCGAAGTATGCATGTATATCCAGACCCTGTTTTGGTCTCTTCTGCGGATTTCATCTTTTCGGCTTTTCACTAAGCTAGCGTTATTTGGCGCTGTACGGGGACGAAGAGTCCCCTGCCGAGAGAGTTGATTCGAGAATTTCCATCTCGGAAGCGGCACCTCACCATTGCAGCTTCCAAAAGCTTGCCGGGATTTGCTAGCGCATGGCGCATGGCGTCTCCCCTTAGGTGGCTTATAGGTAGTGCTACTAGGAAGTCACGATCGTTTTTATTATTGAAAATTAATATGATTTTATTCCTTTTATCAATATGGCAGGGTCCCGAATATCCAGCACCTACTCCTGGGCCTTTTAAAATACTTTATTTTTAATTGAAACTAAAAAAGAAATAGGCACCAGCAGACAAGCCAGAAAAGGAAACTATTTCTTTCGAGGCACAACTTTGATAGCAACAACAAAATAACTACTAAATAAGCAGTGCTGGAAACCTGAATGAAACTAGCTAGCTGGCTAGCGAAGCTAAGTACCTCGAGAGGCGGCGCAGAGTTCCCATCCTGACGATGGAAATGCATGAAAAAAGAACAAAAACAAAAACAAAAAATAAAAACGCGAATGCGCGTTGAAAGCGAGGCAAAAGAAGGGCTCGGGTCTCCCGCTTCAGGAGGACTGACCTACGCAGGTCGATCGGTGCAGCTCTCTGTCTCTCTACCGCCATCTTTTTCTGCACGCACTGCCAGGATCTCTGAGGCAACAGCGACTTTGGTGCAAGCCAGGTCGAGAAAGTATGTTGACGTGGCTGAAGGTACAACTCTGAGCACTTGACTCGCCATTCTGAGGCCCCCCTCTTTTCAAGCGAATGAAACGGAGTCTTTTTCTTCTTATTTTCAATTATTTCAACAACATCAAAGCAAAAAATTAGAAAATTGTTTTATAAAAATATACACGCTGTTTATCTTAAAGAACAGCAACGATTAGTATTCTTTATTGTGATAACAACGGATGCGAGAAAGAGAGAAAACAGCAGAGTAATTGTGACAACTTGAATACACTCAGCTCAGTGAATTGACTCTACTCTACAAGAAAGAAAGAAAGAAAGAAAGAAAGAAAGAAAGAAAGAAAGAAAGAAAGAAAGAAAGAAAGAAAGAAGGCCATGAGGCGGCACCATCGTGATTTGGAGCTGGCTGTAGGCAGATATTATGGGCCCGCGCGAGAGCTGAGCTGGCTGGGATCACGAGGGCCCGGGCCCGGGAGCTGCTCTCTCTCGCCCTCGCCTCCCGGCCTCGTGCCGATCGAGGCGCCAGCTTTCTTTCTCCTTGAGCTGTGAGCTTTCCAGGTTGACTCAAAGATCTCCACGCGCACACCCGAAGTGTATGTATGTATGTATGGATGTATGTATGTATGTAATAAATAAAGCAATCCACTCAAACAGCGCTTATCTGTCTGTCTATCTATCTATCAACTCGGCAGCTAAGACTAGCTAGGTGGTCGGTAGCAACGCATTCTCCAAACATTTTCAAGCAAGCTTTCTTTCAAGGGCCACACAGGTAGAAAAAGGCTTCAGCTTCGGTAAAAACTCAAGCCAACACAACTGCTCATCGCGCCTGTCAAAGCCGAGACGCGTGAAACCGAGCTTTGATCCGTCTTTTTCGTCTTCTTCTTCTTCTTCTTCTTCCGTGTCCCATTTCCTGGCGACAGCGCAGTTTCAAACTCGATCAAAACAACGAAACCTGAAGCACTCAAGGTGACACATAACATCTCTGTATCATCCTTCCGAGTAGACTCAACAAACCCTTGCCTGCCTACCTACCCGAAACGCCTACCGCGGCTGCTAGCGCCCTCAGCCAGCCGCATAAACAGAGTTAACAAGAAAGAGAGGGTCCACCACCAGGCCTACGAAGGAAGTTGAAGCGAGCTGAGACTGTCTGAAATAGACTGAGGTTCCTTTCTGCAGCCGGCCGGAGAGCAGAGAAAGAGCCGCAGGAGGCACGGCACGCGCCCTGGTGCCCTCAGTTCACTCCGTCACCCGCCGCTTTTCGATCGTTTACGTCGCAGTCGTTGATTGATGCTCGAGTCTTCGATCTTCTGCTAAACAACAACTAATATTCTTTTCATGGTACCTACCTACCTACCTACTGCTACAGTTACCTCTAGCTTCTCAGAAGCTGCGCTCGGCTCACGGCTAGGGTTAACCCTATCTACGCAGTACCACTCCCGGCGATATGTGGTGGACCCTGGAGTTGCTTGAACGGTTCATGGAGAAACGAACTCTCGGCAGGTGTCCTGTCGGAACGCGGTGTAGACCGACCAGCAACACAGAGGGCGTCTGTGGGTATTGTTTGTGGTAGGTGTGTATAGGGTGCTCTGGCAAAGGGTATCTTCCTACAGCGTTGTGAGGATGTGTTTCTTTCATATGATTTTTTTCTTCTTTAAAATTCGAAAAAGTAAATCGACAAATTGTAAAATAAGATCAACATTATTTTAAATTAAACCATACCATGAAAAGAAAAATCGTCCTTTTCTTCATTCATGATACAGTAAGTACTTGAGTCTGGGAATAAACAATACGCGTTGCGAGGTAAAAAGCACGAGGCTGCATTTTCTCTTTTCTGAAGGCTGATTAATGTGCAGTCTTTCCTTTGGCTGCTCTCGCACCAAGGTGGGCACGAGTTGAAAGCCTTTCTTTCTCTCTCCTTCTTCGCTGCCCGATATTCCTTCTGCATTACTTCTTCTAACTGCCAATCAGGACGCGAAACTGGCCTTGGCGGCCTCTCGAAAGCCCACTCACTCTGCTCTGCTCAGATCAGATCTGATCTGATCTGATCTGATCAAGAGGACTCCGGCAAAGAGAAGAGGACATAGATAGAAGAAGCAGAAGATGTTGATTTCCTTCCTGCCTGAAGGAGAGCCGCACAACAAAGGGACAATGGGAAAGAATGGACTTGCTTAGGACAAGGAAAGAAAGCAAGCCAATGGACTACCATTACGGCTAGCTGAGAGGCGCTAAAACTTTTTCCACGCATGCATGCCAGTGCTAGGAGTGGCTAAGTGTCTGTTAAGGGCATAGCGGACACTCACGACCCTTGTCAATCACCAATCTCACATACAGTTCGAAGATGTGACCAGATTTTCGTGGGCCAAAAGTGGCAAGTCCCGAACTAGCTACAGATTACGCTAGTCCTCCCAGGTCCCTTTCATATCCTTTTTTCTTTTCACCTTTTCAAATTTAAAATTAAAGTTTTAAAAACAAACCTTCAATTAAATATCAATATTTGAAAGAAAGAAAAACAAAACATTCTTTAAAGTCAAGTAAAAGTTTTACCTTTCAAATAAAATTAATATGTACATCAGGAATAATTAGGAGTAATCTGAAACACTTCTTTAAAATTAAATTAAAAAGAAAAAAAGGAATCGTGTGCCTTTAAGCCTTAATGTCATTTTATTTCTTTAATTCAAAGTTCCTAAAGAAACCATTCTAAAAACAAAGGTTCTTCTTTTACTCAAAATTTCCAGATTGTGGGACCTTTTCCACATAGGTCGCGCTAAAGAGTAAACCGCTACCAAAACAGGGAGACCAATGAAACGGGCCGTGAATTCTGGCTTGATCTCTGCCATTGCTTCCTCCAAGCGGAGGGCTAGTGACAGTAGCCAAGGGGTAGAGCAGGGGACAAAGGCAAGCAGGACGGTAGTCGTGAAACTGATGCAATAGAGCAAAATGTAAAGCGACAGAGATATCATCGGACAGGCTCATTGAAATAAGCGGCGATGTTCCTGTGTGGCAGCAAAGGGGCGAAGCGTGTATGGGTGTCGATGATGATCAGAGTGTGCGAGTGAATTTGGGGTGAGAGCAAGGGCGCCTGGGTTTTCATGGAAAGGATTGCATCGAGAAGTGTCGGAAGTGAACGAAGTATACCGTCTAACTAGGACTACCTAGCGCCGGCCTAGTTTTCTTTTGAAATAAATGTTTGTTTGTTTGTTTGTTTGTTTGTTTGTTTGTTTGTTTGTTTGTTTGTTTGTTTGTTTGTTTGTTAATTTCATTCTTCAAAGCTCTCCATGGGCACGCGGCGGCTTGCTTGCTTGCTTGCTGCACTTTTGAAACGGTGCAGAGCTCGTGGCTTGAAGTGGCATCAACTTGCTAAAGCTGGCGTGCTTCCGCTTCGCAAGGAAGACAGGAAAGGCCCGGCGAGAGAGTGAGAGAGAGGAATTGAAGAGCTTAGCTAGCTAGCTCGCCAGCGCCTGCAAATTACAACACATAAATTACACACCCAAGGCGACACGTTTCTACATCACGCTGTGTTTTCTGAACTGATTTTGGCCTCTCGCTGCTTTTTAAAATAAAATGTAAACACTAAGTCCAACCTAGACGCCTACTACTAGCTTTCTGTGGTACATGCCGTCTACAATTACAATCGTGGCGGAAACTTAGTTTGGTCTATGTCCGATGAGGCTGCAAGAGGCTCTGTAAAGCCATCCTCATGACGAGCAACAGCGCAATGCTGGATACACAAGGCGCTGAGCGCTTCCGAGCACGAGTGAGGGACTTGAATCAAGGGCTTATTAGACCACGCCCGCGCCACTGTCGTTGCCAGGCCTGCCAGAGGGAGGAAATCCATGATCTGGCCAATAAGAATCCACGATCTCAGGGTGCACACCCGGCCCACGAAATGCGTGCACTGCTAGTGGAGCAGCGTAGCAGGCGGTAGGTACCTTCAAGCTTTGCAGCCTTCTTGTTAAGAAGAAGAAAGCTCGCTCGACTGGCTTTGTTTGCAAAAACCTGCCGCGAGCATCTCCAAGCGCACGCACGGAACAACAAAAACAAACACACCAGAAATTCACTAACTAGCTAACTAACTAACTGGCTGCCTGCCTGCCTGCCTGCACGCCCACGCGAGTTGCTCGGCGGTGCTCGTCCTGCTCGCGCGCAAAGCCGTTTTCTGGCGAGTCCGGCTCGCGGGCCGCAGGAGCACAAATATGCTCCTGAAATTGGGAAGTGATTCGAATTGAAAGTTTCTTATGCAAGGAGGCAATTTGATGAAATTCGCAGGTTCAAGATTGCCATTTCCTTCTGGACACGGGCCAATTTAACTTCATTCACAAAGTCGTCCTCATTTGGGCTGCTGCTGCTCAACGATCGACATTTGGGCACCTGATCGACATTTGGGCAGGTGCCGTCATGCCGCGCAACGTGAATGAATGTATCGGATCGGCCGTGATTGGAAATCATGGCATGGCAGGCATCCATTGGCCTTTTTTTAATGATGAATTCATGACAATTCTGCGGGAATTCGAAAAGTGCAGCGCTTAGCGGCATCGTAGAGAGGCGCAGAAGAGAGCTCTTGCGCCAGAATGCACACGGCCCCATTTCTGCAAGGGTAATTTTATTTAATTTTATTGTATTTTAATTTATTTTATCAACAAAAAACTCACGTGTGCGAACGCACTTTCTTGAGCCCGCGTGCGTGTCCTCGTGGACAAGCACAAATTCTACACATTCACTTCATTGTTTAGTGAGATTAAAGTGTCTCCTCAGTCAAGATCACATGCAGGCGAGCACTTCAAAGAGCGTCTCTCAAATTTACTTCCTATTCCAATGTTTTGGCCCGTGAAACTTGCACACATGTTGACATAATATTGAACTTGGTATCGCCTCGGAGAAGGGCAGCTGTACAATAGCAGGATAACTCATACATACATTTATCATCCCGGAAGCGTTCAATAATTCTTCAGACTGTATTCGTGTCAGTTGAGAAAGTGCTAGCGCTGGCACCACGTTCCAAGAGGTCTGTCTCCTTTATACTCTTCTTTTTTTTTTTTTTGAAACAAGCAATTCTAGAAAGAAGGTACGCCATTCTGGGTCTGTGATTTCTTCTCTGTGACCGCTCCGAGATATGGCAACAAAATGTCGCAGGCACATGCGTGTCCATTTTTAAAATGCTTTGGAGATTGCACTAAAGGGGTGTCTCTCTTTCATTCAACATGGAATTCGTGCCGGGGATGACCCACACAAGTCTGGGTGGGTATCATGCGAAACTCCCGCCCGATCAATGGGCACATTAGTCTATAGTATCCACTTACTCTGATGAATGATGCGATGCCAATTTCAAACTGTGTGAATCACGAATTGAGAATCCTCCGGCCTGCACGAAGGAAAGCTTCTTGTTCGTAATTTGACTACCCTCTTGCGAAGAGCCATTGAAATGTCTGCCTTGAAAATGTGAACTTCGCCGGGAGGCCCCCATCAGCGGCTTGCTTCGCTCGCCAAGAACCAGCACCGGCTCCTGTTGATCTCATCACTTATTGTTTCCAACTGTTGTGCTACGCACGATTGCGATTGTTGTTCTATTCAAGCTACTAGCGGCTGTTGCTGCCAACAAATGCAGCGGCAAATCTCTTGTTGATTGAACAGCTGCTTCAGGAGGGAGGAGGGACCAGCTCTCCCTCTTGTATTTTAGCAGAAATGAATGAATCACCGACTGAGGATGCACTTCCATCTGCAGAGATGCCTAACTAAACCTTGAAGTGGCCAAACAGACTCTGTCCTTCACTTGCTCTGCAGATTTGAAGGCAGCTAAAGCACGGGTCTTAGAGTGTCCACCATATTCGAGACTTACCGGTCGACCTGAATTCTTCGCATGCTCTGAGGGGTACAAGCTCTTTTCGAAGTTCAAAGATGATAAACAAAGAGAGAAAAAACAAAAATTAAAATTAAAAAACACAGGTTTACCCCGTGACTGTGTATCATTTTTAGTTTTTTTTTTTTTTTTTAACATGAAAGTGAAATCCAATGAATTCATTATAAAGCAACGCTCACGACACTTTCTTTTGGGTTGGTGTTGTTTCAACTTCCCATGCGGGAAGTAGTGTTTTTCTGTTCTTGCTTAGCTGTTTTGACATAAAAATTGTAAAATTGAAAAAGTAATAATTAAAAAAAAAAATGTATTTTAATTAAAATAAAATAAATTAAAATGATGATAAATACGAAAGCTTGTTTGAAAATTGCTGCGCTTTTGCCAGAAAATGGACAGCAGCATTCAAATGGCCCGTTTATCAGTGGCCTCTTTCCCGTACATACAGCGAACGCTGACTGGCAGACAAGTCAACTTTAAATCCAGGACTCTAAGCGTAGAGAAGCGGATACGGACGCTTGCGCAGGATTTCGACCCGCCGCCCGTGGTATGAAACCATATTCAAGCCGAAGAAGTACTGGGGGCAGTAGCAGGTACAAGTTGATTTTCAAGAACGAGTTGTTGCAAAGTTGACTCATTTCTCTTATTTGAAAGGCTGCTTCGATTTTTTTAAAATATTTTTTTTGTTAAATGTTTCCTATAAATATGTGGTACACTATATTCTAATTTTTATTTTCTATCAACAATCACAACGATAACAGTAACAAAAGAACGGGGACTTTGCATTAGTTTGACACCATCGTATCAAATTGTTACATTCGAAACAAATTAGAAACTGCTTCTCTTTTTCTGGTAACTTCTGTACTTGATGCCTCCTTCTGTCTGAAGAATTGACTAAAAATACTGAGGCCATCGCGAAGACATCGCGAAAGCAAGAAGCGCAAGTTCAAGCTCAAGATTATGCATGACCTCCGCCGAGACCTTCCGCGGCGGTGAGAAGACGAAGAAAGGACAAAGAAACTGACTGGCACGCCGGAAGGAAGCCTCCGCCTTCTTCTCTCCCAAACCGCAACTTCGATCCATACGTTCATTGCCATCTCTCCTGTGAATGCAGAAGCAGAAAGAAACGAAGCGAACAAACAAACAAACAAAGCAAACAAACCTCTGCATGAAAAGAAAATGAAAAACAGAAAATGAAAACAAAAAGCAAAGAGAAAGAAAGATCCATCGCTTCTGTCCATTCCATTCGATCCCACGTTCATAGAACCGCACTACTACTGATCTATCTAATCTGCCTCCATACATACATACATACATACAACTTCATACAAATTGCTCATACAAATTCCAAGTCTTCATGAACTTGGAGCGATCAGGCGTTCCTTTCCAAGCGACCGGCCGGCTTCGGCCTGAAGAAAGGCTGCCTGCCAAACGCTCGCGAGGTCGCGCCGCTTGCAGCCTGCGTAGGCCTCGCGGGAGCAAGAGCAGCGGGCGGGAGCCTATTTGTTCACGAGGCTGTGCAGCGTTCAATCCATCGAGACCGCCTTCCAACGCCTTTCTAATGCCACAGATCGTTCTTTCATTCTCTCCCAGAACAGCAGAACGAAAACCACTCCTAGCTGACCCTTAACCACCCGTAGGGGCCATCTTGGGAGTGACCACGACCACCCTATCTATCTATTCATATATATATATGTATGTATGGGCAAGGTGTCGCCAAATACACCCCATCTGGCCCATGGGCGCCCTTTCGATGAGGAGGGTAAAGGGGGCACTCAGGGACTAGGCCCACTTGGGAAAATGGGCCAGGGACTTTGGCCTTCATGATGGTGGTTTGTGTGAAGGAGTTCTTAGGTAAGTTATCCTTTCTTCTCCGTCAGGTTCTCGTTCAGGTTCTCGTTCAGGCTCTCGTTCAGGTTCTCGTTCAGGCTCTCGTTCAGGGTCTTGGCTATGTTTGATCTCTAACTGTTCTGCAAGAGCGTTCTTCTGGTTTGCAAGAGAAGATCTAGCTGTCTCCTCTCGAGGTTCCCGCGCTTCGGAATGGCCGCCGCTGCGGATTGGAAAGCACGAGGAGTTCCAGTTCTTCAAGAATCGCGAAGGCATCGTCGAGTGCGTGAATGAGCGAAGGAACGAGCGAACGAGCGCAGCGGCAAAGGCAAAGGCAAAGGCAAAGGCAAAGGCAAAGGCAACGAGGCGCTGGCTGCTTCTTTCGTTTCAGGCCTTCGAAATTGAAGCAGGAACCAAACGCCGCTGCAGGAGACGTGGAGGATCTGGAGCCCGGAACTCCTGCAGAACAGGCAGAGCACAGCGCACCGCCTCAGAGTGAACGGACGACGGGCCTGTGATACACAGAGGAACGAGAGACTCGCAGGCAGAGCGCAGATGACTGAGTCGAAGTTGAACTTCATCGGGGCGAGCTTGGATCACTCAGTCAGTCAGTCAGAAAACAGCTTTCAGCTTTCAGGGAGTTCTTGAGAGAGAAGATCTGCGCTGTCTCCACCTCTGCTGGGTTTCCCACTGTCTTTTTTTCATCTCTCGTGTCGCTTTCAATCTTCTTTCTTTCTTTCTTTCTTTCTTTCTTTCTTTCGCTGTACTCTGGAGCTTTACCTTTACAAAGGAGGCGCTGCGGCGAATGGAAACTTTCTTTTGCTAGGCTGTAAAGTAACAATCAATCAATCGATCGATCGATCAGTCAGCCAGTTGTTTGCTTTTAACTGAAAAAGAAGAAACCTATTACTATCTTCTTTCCTTCTGAAAAGTATAAATATAAGTACTTTTCCATAACTATGCTTTTTAAGAACTCACAGTCAATACTTTACCATTTCACCTCAGTTTATTTCATTGTTAAAAAATAAGAAGAAAAGATTTAAAAACTAGACTACTATTGTGGTTTTTCCTGAAATGCTATCTTCTTTCTCTGAAAACCTTGCTGTGCCTACCAATATTTATTATAATTTTTAAAAAAAATAATTTAACGACAACAGCAAAAAGCAAATGAATAAAGATATGGTATTACCTTCTACCCGCCTATTTGTTAACAAGAAAAGCACGAAAAGCGCGGTTCGGAGAGGCCCACGGGCGCCGTTCGAGGAGGTTGGCGCAGGGCCCAACTGTCGCTACGCGTTCCGGGACGAGGGATCGGCGTCGAATAGATGGCCTGCTACGAAGTCAGCTGCCGGCCTCTGCGCACTTGGGAGCGCATCTGTCCTCGCAACGCAGGAGAATAACAGAATATCAGCATAATCAGACTTAGCAAATGCTCGGAGACCGCTGATTGATCATTGTCGCTTTCAAATTGCATACTATGCGCAATAGGAGCGGTAGTAAAACTAGGGTCGAAGAATGACCGAATGGAATACTCGAAAAGGAATTCATTTATCTTTGATGAAATGATCGAAAGTTTGAACTTTCTTTCGATCGGCAGCAAAGAGACAGAAAGAGAGAGAGAAAGAGAGAGAGGCTCTGTGGGCCTTGGAAAAGCCGCCTGCTCAGGGAATTGGGAGAAGCTGAGCCGCAGAGAGAAGAGCCTGCTTGCTCCCCACGGCAGAAACTCCAAAGGCACCGGAGTCTGAGCCCTTGGAGTTCCCTCCCGCAAGCTGGACGAGCCATTATCAGAAAGTCAAAGAAGAAGAAGGAGAACGGGAAAAAATCGTCACAATTTAATTGCTTTTAAAAACATTTAAAAGATAGACTTAGATATAAATGTATAACTCCACCTGTGGACAGATTCTCGACAGCGGAGTGGCTCCCAGGCCGAGGAAGCACTCAGTATGAGCTGCAGAGAAGGCCTAAAGCCATAGTGTCTGCGGCGACTTCCTTCGAGACGTCCAGGCGACCAATGAGTGATATCACGCGCTTCTCTCGTTCTTTCTGTCTTAAAAAAAAAAAATGAAATTCAATCCTCGTATATACTACTTTCCTACCTATTCAATAGTCTGAGCAGGCAGAGCGATCCGGGAGCCTCCCGTGCCCCTCCCTTTACTTGGAGAAAGAAAACACTGGCTGACTAGGTAGTATAAGGTACGGAGAAATAAAGAGCAAAAGAGCTGCGATGACGACGACGACAATGCTCACTTCGCATTCCATAAACTAGCTAGTTACTTATTCAGCCTGAGTTGGCAGGCGCGGCGCTTTCTTTCTTTCTTCCTTTCTTTCTTGTTTGTTTGTTTGTTTGTTTGTTTGTTTGTTTGTTTGTTTGTTTGTTTGTTTGTTTGTTTGTTTGTTTGTTTGTTTGTTTGTTTGTTTGTTTGTTTGTTTGTTTGTTTGTTTGTTTGTTTGTTTGTTTGTTTGTTTGTTTGTTTGTTTGTTTGTTTGTTTGTTTGTTTGTTTGTTTGTTTGTTTGTTTGTTTGTTTGTTTGTTTGTTTGTTTGTTTGTTTGTTTGTTTGTTTGTTTGTTTGTTTGTTTGTTTGTTTGTTTGTTTGAAGTTGTTTGTTTGTTTGTTCGTCTGTGCGTTTGTTAGCCCAAATAAACGCTTGAAGCCGGCGGCGTCATCACGGCCAAACTCTTTCTAAGAGCAACACTGCGATGAATGCGAATGACAAAGATTCAATCGCGCAGCTTTTACTGTTTCTTCTTTTAAAGAGTGAGCTCAAGAAGAAAAGTGACGGCGATCTCGACCGCAGTACACGACTGTCGATGACGAGGATGACGCCCAACCCATGCGGCGCTGAGAAAACCTCTACGAACCTGGCCATACCAATCAATTCCTCGATTCGGCAGATGAAGGAAGCCTCCGTCGCACCGCAGCGAAAGGCGCAGCGAAAGTACTCGCGGTCCATTGAGCTATCTCCCAAGCCGGAGGGAGCCTGAGAAACCTCAAGCCAGCAAGCCGGGAAGCCCGCGAGCTCGAGGAGTGCCATAGATTTGTTTGCGGCTCGAGAGGGCGCCGCCGCGAGAAGAGGATCTCAATGAAAGGGATGAATTGCGAAAAGATAGGCCAACAAACCCCTTCGAGGTTGGTTAACTCACACGGAGCACTTAGAACTCATTGAAATCGAAAAGTCACAGCTGATCTGGCGCAGGACCGCCTTCGCTCTGGGTGACAGACAAAACAAACACGGCGCGTGAAGGCCGTTGAAAGCGATTGCTGCTTTTCGCGAGTCTAGCGATCTCGGGCTTTTCAAGCGGCGCTTACGAATCTGACCTGAGGCTGCTTCGAAATGACTTGGGCACAGCGCATCGAAGGTTGATTCGGATCGCTCGTTTCAGTTGCATGCGCCGCCACGGACCCAGATTCGAAGCGATGCGATGCGATGCGATGCATGCGATGCGATGCGATGCGCGGCGTGAATTTATTATTGGTCACCTTCTCCCTGAAGAAGAGGTGTACGAGTACTCTCTGTTGAAGAAAAGATGGCGGGCGTTGCCAAGCTCATTCAATCGAGCCGAGCAATTCAAGATATTTGTCTTTTCTGCTCGATGCCTCACGGTCGATGATATTTTGGGGGAGTTCTTTTCATTTATAGGCACTGTTTACTTACCTCCTATCTCTCATCAGTTGCAAAATGCTTTTAGGATCTCAAAGAAAACACCTTCTTTCTATCAAGTGTGCTTTCGCCCTCTCGAGTATTGACAGCCTTGTTTCATTTTCGTATAAAATGATGAAGGGAGAATAAAAGCGCCTTGTGCTCTCTGTTTTCCTCAAGGCTGAGAAGCGGAAAGGACACCGTAGCTCGCAATGCTGCAGCTCTCGTTTCTCAGGGCTCAATCGCGGCGTCTTGAAATCATCGTCGCATGGCTCGCCCATTAGTAGCTATATGATAAAAAGGCACAGATATTTTCTGATTTTAAAATCTCATTTTCAATGCAGCGGGCGGCAACTTGAATTTGATTTGAGGTCACTTGGATGAATTTTAAAGACGCGGCCCCTGAGATCAACTGATTATCAGGCCGTTCGGAGGTCCTCGGAGCCGCCACCGCTGTGGACAGAGAAAGCCTTTTGCTTCGGGATCCGCTCGTATGCTCCATGCCGGAGGCGGTGGTCTGTCCTATGATGCTCTTCTTCGGGACTCTGATGAGTCCCACTGCTTGGAAAAGCAAATATTTTTACCTTAATTTCAATAAGGCTGTAGGATGTGCATATCTTTTGAGGTGGGTGTCATGGGTTGCCTTGAAGAAGAAGCGCGTACCTTCTGTCGCTCTTGAAATGTTTAGTTAGTTAGCTAAACCCTTTCAAAGCTCAAAGCTCGCGGGTATCCTTGAGCCCCATCGATCTTCACAGAACTTTTTACTTTTTCACTTTTACATTAAATTTTAGATTAAAAACGTTTTGTTTTAAATTAAAATTGTTTTTAGATGGGCAACCTCATCATGAGATGGTTATTGACTTGTGAGCTCTGTACATCAGAAGAAAGTACAGACAGAAGTAAAGAACCTCCTCTATGATTAAGGGTGTGCCGGGAACGCCTTCCAAAAGGGCGGGTTGCGGAGGTGGACGCACAATAATGATGGGTCATGGCGACGACCGTTCTTAGGAAGAAAGCGGGGGCAGCATTGCTGTTGGCAATGATTGATGAATCGAAAATTTTACTATTACATACATGGTCAACTTTCCTTTTATTGATGCGTGAATATACAAGCAAGTATTTTAGTTGTATTTTTTTCTAATTTTATAAAACTAAATCAATAAAACAAAATTAAAATCGTAGAATATCCGTGCAGCCTCGCCAGGCTAGCTAGGTAGAAAGAAAGAAAGAAAGAAAGAAAGAAAGAAAGAAAGAAAGAAAGAAATATTTACATACATACATGCATACATGCATACATCCAGGGAGATGCTCCTGCTTTAGACTGCCATGCCTGGCTGCTCGGAAAACGGATACGCGAGCGGGCGTACATTCGATGAGGAGAAGTAGGAACGAGTGGCAGGCTGGCTGGCTTACCGAGGGTTCTGACCTGACGATTAAAATACTTCGAACATCAGTTAGCACTTTTGTACTTGTAATATGCCCACCGGTGTGAAATTGAGATCAAGTGGGTTCGTGATTTTCTCATGCTTTAGGGGTGAAAGAAGAGAAGTTCTTTCTTTGTCCGAACTGCAAGAATGGAATAAACAGTGCAACAGACACACCGACGCACAGTGAATAATTTGTTTTAAACTTTGCTCCTTTGTCCTGCCAGATATGTGTACTTTTGTTGTTCTAGCTAGGCCCTTTCAATTGATACTGGCTCCTGTCGGGAGGTTTTTATGTTCTCTGCATTCATAATCACTTCGGTCGATCGGGCTTTCAAACAGGAGGTAATTGCAACGTCGATGCTGTGGTTTCCTTCGAGGAGGTAGCTTGCTGGTATGGCCGAGCCTCCACGGTCTCTTGCATTTTGGCCCTTTCCAAGGCATATCCTTTTTAGAAATTAAAAGAAAAGAAAGAAAAAAACTCAGAAACAGAATACATCCTATTGAGTCTCCTTTCAAAAAGCAGCAATAATAACAGATGACATTGCCTGATCGAACAGCAAAAAAACTTGCGTCGCTTGAATTTCCTCAGAAATCGACAAAAAGGATAATTTATTAAAAAAATAGCCTGAATTTTAATTTTAAAATCATGTAAAAGATCTACGTTAAAACAGTGAGGCTAACTACATGATTGCTGCTGCTGTCACCTAGTTACCCACCACTTCCGCATAAGATTTCCTGTTGGATCAACTGCTCGAAGAATTTTGTTTGGTTTAGTTTGTTTGCCATTTTGTTTGTGGTTGGTTGTATGTTGGTAAGTTTGTTTGTCCTGTTTACTCATGTTCATTTATGCCGTGACCTTCTTCTTCTTCTTCTTTTAATTATTTTTATTTTTATTTTTAATAATATTATTATTATCTTCTTGTCTGTTCGTCTGTTCGTCTGTTCGTCTGTTCGTCTGTTCGGAACTTCGAGGAGACTGCTTCGAATTCAGTGAGCGCAGGAAAAGATGTGTCCGCGAAGCAAACCCACAGAGCGAGCCCTCCGTCCCTCCTTAAAGCCATCATCATTTCTTAGAAAACCCCTCTTTAAGCTCTTTGGGAAGAGCAAGAGATGGAGTCAACAGAGAGAGAGACAGAGATCCTCAAAGAAATTGCAATCACAGATCGTACGAGGTACTAGACACCAGCTACCAGTATCGTTAGTCGCTTCCACCCTCCTCCTGCGTCAAGAAGACGACGGAAGAGATAACACACGCAAAGGTTATGATGAGATGGGTGAGAGGACCTTTCACGCACGCAATCAGACAGACACACACGCACGACCAGCAGGCAAGAATAGCTGAGAGGCTACGGGCTTTGACAACTTAGCTAACGACCTCGATTGGTAGCGATGGGTTTGATTCGCTTAACTTCTCGCAAACTAGGATGCTTCATTAATTGATACAACAATGAATAGACCTAGTATCTTTCTGTATTATCTATGTCTTATCCTGTTGGCTCTTCACAGTCTCCTTCAAGCTCGTAAGGATCAAGCCGAGACTGAAGAGAGATACTCATACGCACACTCGCACACACGCAATACGAGTGCTACTAGAACGTAAGGAGACTTGGCGGCTCCCAAGAGTACAGGAGCAATTAGATCGATTGAAAAGCACGGCATCAAATCACAGCTCCTCGCTCCTTTCCGCCCCTACAATACAGCCGCCATTTCGAATGTGAATCGTTCTAATGTAATGGCGGTACACACGTACACACACGTTCTCTCTCTCTCATTTTCTCTCTGCTTATCGAAGGAGGAGACCCCCAATCGTCTCCCTTGTGCCGAAGAACAAGCGGTAGCAGCCCATAAGTCCAGTGGATGTAGTGAACTTTGAATAGACTGAACAAGCAGTTCGCACCTGAACAGCCTTCTGCGCTGTTTGGCAGAAAGATGAAAGCACTGATTTTTCAAGCTCTAGAGCAAGAAGTTGGAATTTCTTGGGATTTGCAATGCAGACCAAGGCAACTTCGGATGAAGCCTTGAAAATGACAAAGTAGCATTCGAATGGGCATTTAAAGTGGGCGAAAGACTACAGCGAATAGAGGCTCAGTTTGATTCACGTGCCCAATAATTTTGTAATTCGAAACAATTTCAGAATAATGGGGGAAAACGCGGTGCCCACGCGAACTGAAGTTTTATAAAGACTACCACCGTGGCAAGCCGAACTCTATATGCGCGCTGCTCGCATAATGAATGTGTACAGCCGTAGCACCAGCTCTATGAGGCGATCAGCTCTAGCAGATATCTGAACTTGAGCAAGTTAAGCCAAGATTACAAAGATATTCTTTCCCTCTTTAAAATAATATTTTATGTAAAAATGAAAAAAAAAAAGTGAAAGTAACAAAATAATTTCTTTTTTTTTTTTTAAATCTTGAGTATCCAGAATCATTTACCCGTGGCTGGGATCTATCAATATAAACGGTGCAGCATTTCTGCTTTTGGAGAAAACACTGATGGACCAAAACTCGTTGGTAGGGAGCGAGATGAAACAAAGCCTTGTGTATCTGCAATCCATTTTCATTGTGGACTCTTCAAATTACACCTAGGATGAAACGTGTCAAATCCGGAGGTAGCTAAGCAGGTAGAAATACAGGTAATCTTGCGAGCATCTATAGCATGTAATACTCAAAGTAACTCATAGCCATGCGTCTTGTGCTTTTGTCACTATCTTTGATTGTTGTTAATGCTGTCGTAGATAGTCGTCTACCACATAGAATATAAATGGAATGTGAACTGCCTACCTACTATTACTACCTATGACGAGGGAGGTAGGTACCTTCTTTGGAAGAGGATATTAGGCGATGGAAAGGGCCAATCCTGAATATCCTCTGGCTTGATAACACACCACACAACACCAATTTAAACGCGCAGCACCCAGTCCAGATGCTCGATTCCCTCGCCATCATAGGGAACCACGCTCTATCCATTTGGCTGAGCAAAAGGTAGATCGATGGTGTGGAGCAAGCGTCTCTTAATTTTCGTGGGACAAAAGGCACACCCTGCATTACCTTCTTTTTTCACTGCCTACCTTCCCGGCAGAGGTGTGCAAACAAAAGGAGGTCGACCAAGATTTACATTAAATTTAAACTTGAAGAAGGCAAAGCACCTAGGAAGGACACGAGCAACTTTGAACAAGTGAAACGATAGCTTACCTCAATCTGCTAAGCCAGCCTAGAACGCGGCAAGTGTGCACCAACTTGAATAAATCACGACTTGGATACAAGGCAAACACGAAGGACTTCAGGCTATCGAACCGCCTTTCTACACTCTTGAACGCTTCTAAGCCTAGTGGATACTCGTAAAATTTGATTTTACAACACACGACGTGTGCATCCACTCGATGATCACTACAACCTTTCTTCACCCTATCGATTACAAGATAAATTAATAATCTATCAATCGACCAGGCAAGCATGTGTGAGGCATCTCACATAAACCTGAGAATCACGATGCTATCGTTTTTTCTAAACTTCATAAATAAAATTAATTTCATTTCTCAAGAGTAAACAATGCTTCAAAAACCATGCATTAAGTCGTTATCGTAATACCTGGCCGTGATAAACCCAGCGAGTGATTGTTTTGGCTTGACAATTTTACCCGAGCTCAACGACTTTAACCTATTACCTGGAACGAGTGAGAAAGCGATAAATCAGTGATCTTAGCAATCACTGACTGAGAACAACAGCAACCACATTACTCCTCGTGCCCTTTCAGGAGGAGTTTCCAATACATTTCAATGACTTGACTTTCATGGGAAACCTGACGAAGGCAAACCGCCTTGAGGCGTAAGACCTGACACGGAATAGCTAATACGTGAGAGCTCAAGAAGAGCTCATGTAGTCTAGGTGAATCCCTCACCCTGTGCTCCTCCTCCTCCTCCTGGAGATCTCTGATTCCAACTTGGGCCCGAAGAACTCCAAGTTCTCGCGGCTCCGAGACGGCTCGAGGAAGCAACGGAACCTCTACGAACAGGAAAGCACCAAGTGCCTGCCTACCAGGAAGGCCTCCTCCCACCTGCGATACCATGCGCACGGAAGTTACCGGGCCCTCCCCGGCAGGCACCACGGCGACTCATTGGCAGTATCCATCTGTCTATATCTAGTACCTTCTCCAAAGCCAGCCAGCCCGACTTGTGCTGGAGCTGTGCGTACTGCGAGAGAACGCAAAGGTGCCTGCGCCACTGGCAGCCAGCTGGAGGCCTTGGAGAAACATGCATGGGCTGCAGCCAAGTTGGCCATCCAAGGTACCCAGGTAGTCAAACCACGGCGGCATTCCTTGCGTTAGATCTTGAATCCCGCAAAACACGCTGCGATGTGTTTAGGCGGGAACGAAGCTGAAATAGGCAGCTAGCTAGCTGGCTGGCTGCTGTTTACTACCTAGGAACTTGGCTTCAAGGCAGAAAAAACCCCCAAATCGATGCTTGAGACGTAATGGAGACTCGCATCCGCAGAGCCTGCGAGAGTAGGAAAGCAGTCGGTCGAGTTGAAGAGGACGAAGCCTTCAAGGTCGAGGCTAGAACAGCTTGAGCCCGAGCAGGGCGGGTGGCCTGATGTCGATGGGAGTTCAAAGTAATAAAGTTGAACTTTCTTTGAAGTGTGATCCTGGCGCATCATTCACGGCAGCCCAATCGCCACGAAGGAATATGGTGCTTGTTACCTATTGGCTAATGCGGAATGGGCGATAGCAAACAATCTAGTTCGACTTGATTGAAGATACCCGCTTCGAGCTTGGACGATCGATTGCTTTCTTTCTTTTCTTCTCACAAGCGCGCATGACAAAGCTGAGCGACGGAGGTTCTCGATCACGGCAGAGGGTTCTCGCGACTGCTGCCTCGAGCGGTCAGGAGGAGGAGGAGGGCTCCTCTCCTTCCTCTGCTCAAGTGCCTGTGCTCCTTCTTGAACTTGTTCAAGTTGAACTTGTCTTGTTCAAGTTGAACTTGTTGGATGCGTGTGGCTCCACGCCGCCTTCCGTTTCTAATCGATCAGAGCAGTCTTCGTCTCTGGCTAGACCAACACAACACGGACCCATCGTTGCGAGTGCGTAGGAAACTCAGCGCTACGCCCGTTTCCTGCCGTGAACTCGAGATATTTGATATCAAATCGCAAGGTCCCTTCAACTTTCGTTGCCATCACCGATAGACTGACTGACTTACAGACAGCGAAGATCGTTCTTCCTTCCTTCTTCCTCCTTTCTTGATTGATTGATTGAGTGAGTGAGTGAGTGAGTGAGTGAGAGGTGGACAGAGAGCCTGGGAATCCGAACATAGCGGACGCACTGATCGCGAGGCCCGGCCAAGAGAGGGCCGAGCCGAGCCGGCGCGGCGCGAGCAGAACTTGTTGTGAAAGAAGGCAGAGAGAAAGGAGGTGCACGCGTCTCCGCGAACAGCGCGAGCAGCCTTGCTTTTGCAGCAAGGACCGAACTTTGGTTTCTTGCTCCAACTTTTATCTTACTTTCGTTCACTTCTGTGACTTTCTTTATGAATTAAAAAAATAATTAAAAAAAACTTTCTTGCTGTCGAGTGTTCGTTTGTTATACAATGTTTGATTCATGTTGAACACTGCATATTATACTACGGATTGCTATGCACTAGTTGTTAATTTCGAAAATACTTTGTTATTAGTAGTTACTAAAATTATTTGAAAATTAAACGAATAGTCAGGTTAATATTTTTTCCACGATCTTATTGGTACACTTTTTAAAATGTCTACCATTTATTTGATATTGAAAGAAAAATATAAAAAACTTGATTTTTAGTTTTCTAATTTCAATACTTTAAAAATAATAATAAAAAAAACTGACTTTTATTCTTTATTTAAAAAAAAATCATTTTTTTAAAGCTTCTTTTTAAAGAAAGACCTTTATCATATTTCTTTAATTTAAATGATATTGTTAATTTCATATCATAATGATTTCTGAAAGCATTAACAAGGCAGTAAAACACTTGACCGATAAGTGAATAAATAGAAAGTGAAAATGCGACAAAGCGCAGTCATCCCAATCGTCCAACGAGAGTACCTACCATGATAACTGTCTATTAGTTTGTTTGCTCAATCAATCGCTCGACCGATTCATTCATTAATTATATAATTGATTGATTCATTGATTCATTGATTCACTGATTGAATATGGCCGCTCGTCCGAAAACCAACTTCAGAATCCGCACCGAATGAAGTGCCTCGCGCCCTCTACTAGGAAGAGAGATTGGTGCCAGAGCCGTCTGCAGAGAATGCGCGGCCCGTCAGTCAGTCAGGATATCAGCGTATCGGATACAGGAGGTCCAAAGAAGAAGAAACGCTAATTCCTCCACATTATCTCTGCCTTGAGTAAGTAGAGTGCTATGTTGGTGCTGAGTAAGTCTTAAAGAGATCGATACAGCTCCCAGTGCCGATATTGTGAAGCCTAGTTGGCGTAGGACTTCCAGCCAGTAGGGATATAGTGTGGGAGTGTGCGCCGCCGGAAACAGTGTTTTCTCTCGTCGAGAAAGGGAGACTAAAAGAAAGTGCCGATGTGAAGGTAGGTACTGCTAGGAGGAGCTAGTAGCTGGGCTAGCGAGCGAGAAGCGCCCTGGGCCTCGTGAAGGTTGATTGCAAAATCAGTTGCCTGACTTAGAGCACTCAGCTCGGGCGAGACAGCGGCCCTTCGTTAGGTTGTTGTGCTTGATCAGTGCGCTGGCGTGCGATACCGAACTAGAACATTGATCGTGAGGCATGCAGGCCGGCCGGCCGACATTCTGCAGAGGTACTCGTTGAATTTGCTGTTATGTTTAAGGGAAATTGCGTACCAAGCTTGAAGTGTCAGGCCGTGAGGATTTGACCTTTGGCACGCGGAATGTAAATCTCACTTTGCTGCACCACTTACCTACCTACCTATCTACGTAGCTACGCGCTCGTGTCGTGTCGCATGCCGACCTGAAGGAGTGTAGACACTACTAGTATGAAGAGACAAAGCCACGGCGTGATCTAAGAGGGTTGAAAAGACCAGAAATCGCTTACAAGTTCAACACAGAAGAGAGCTGTTTGTTCGCTCGAGCTGTGAGTGTTCGCTGGAGAGCGGTTTGCTGCTCGCTCGAGGAGTATGGCCAAATCGTCACACCTTGAAGGCCTCGCAGCTCTTCTTTGATACATTGCATCGAAAGTGTTTCCTGCAAAATCCATGGCAAGAGAAGAAGAACAAGAACAAGTTGCAGCGCCGGATTTGGGGGACTTCCTTCCGATGGTATGCAACTTCAAATGGACCCACTAGCATCGCACAAAGATGGCCCGCTGCTGATGCTTTGCCATGATAATCAGCCACTTGCATGAGGTTTTGTAAGCTAACTTGCGGTTTGTTTTGCGATGACTGCTATAATTTGCGCAATCTGGGCTAGTAAGAGCCACATGTGAAGCTGGATACTTTGCTTCTTTGGCACAAAGACCTTCGAATACCATCATCATTGTGCGAAGACTAAAAGAAGGACCGCAAGTCAATAAGTTTGGCAAGCAAATGATACGATTGCAAAACACAAGTTCAACACCACTCACAATTTAGCTACACAAGATGAACATTAGAACTGTTATAGAATTCAGTCTCTGAATGTGTAGAGTAGGGGAGTAGGTATTATAGTTGCAAAATTAAGTAAATGCGATTACTGTTTTTGATGTTTTCCTCTTTTTCGACCATAATGGTTCATCATGATTGCAGGAACGTGACTGAAACAAGTAACTTCAAGCAAGCAATATTTACAAGCACTAGGTAGTTCCAGCAAAATAGCCCTGCTGAGTTTGGTGCCCTTTTTAATCAATCAAGAAAGTGACGCCAAGTTGCTAGAGGTGAATAATTTAACTTAAACCGGAACAACAGTATAGCGCAACACTGGCCACGCTCATAAGCCCACTATGCTGAAATCGTAAGCCTTACTATCAAGATACTGTTGCCACCCACCGCTTTCATACTTTTTACGATATTTTTAAATGCTACTTTTGCATTGTTTTTCAATCCTATTGTTAATTATAAGTAAAAGGTTAAGATCCGGGAGCCTCCCTCTTCCGTTTTTAAACTATCGATTGTTATTGTTGCTTTTATTACCTTCAAGTTGAAATTCGATACCAAGTGCTCGCCATAGTTGGATCTGATACATCAAGCTTGCAATTGCTTATGGCTTTTTTTCAGCCTACTATATGGTGCCGTGTACACGGGAGCAACCGTGACAGCTAATTTCTGGTCTAAAAATTGTCTATAAGTAGCTGTCTACCTTTTCTAACAATACTCCAAAGAATTCATTTACTTCTGCTTTGAGAGAGATTGTAGGCACTTTCAAAAGGAAGGTAGTAATAATAACTATCGTCAAAGTAAGGTTGTAGTTTTTGGATCCTCAGAAGCTTGATATCGCACGCCCCCGCAATACAGTTTAATCAAACCGTGTTAATAAAATTCATAAGCGTTTCATGAAAAGGTTTTACCTTATTTGTCATACTGAAGGATGGATACCTCCCTTCAAATGATTTGTTGCATAAATCATGGCTTGCGTCCAGCTCTGAAACTTGGGCTACGGGTATCACACGGGTGGCTTCCACTCTTCCCTTTCGAAAAGGTGCCCTAACCAAATAGTTTGAGGAGCTAATCGAGGCATTCAGCTGTTGTTCAATCAACGACCGTTTTGTATTGGCTATGGGTGACATGATTTCGGGACAGTCACTCTCCTCCTCGAACATGACTCCCCTTGTTGCTGATCAATCAAGCTCGTTGCCTAAATGTGATGGAATCTTAGAAGTAGTGTCTCGAAACGAACCAGCCCAAGTGACGTAGGAATTTTGGACATGCAAAGTATTGATTTGCCTTTCACCAAAGTAAAAGCGTAAACATATAATGAATTATAGTACCAATGGAATGGCGATCCGAGTGCTAATGATCGAAAACTGTCGGAAGCAAATGCAGGAAGTAGCCCGGCTAGAAGATAATCATACTCTGGCACAGCTGTGCAAAACTCTCTGATTATGAACCGAAGCTCTTTACAGGCTTTGTGGTGTCGGCTCTCAATAGTATTAAAACTTGGCTCGAAAGAGCCTTCCTACCATTTTAAATACAAAGCAGGATAAGAAAAACCGTCATTCTCATATTACTTGGGCGTGGCCCACTCCCTGGGAACACGCGGCTGCTGGTCAGACTTTAATCTGATCTAAGAATTGGAAATCTTTGGAGCCAAGGCGGTCCAACCTTCAATGTGTTTTCCTCTTTTTAACTTCTTATTATACCCCCACCCCTTCATAGAAGGAATTATATCCCTCTAGAAATTAAAGGGGGTACTTGAGACTTTTCCATTGCCGTGAATGTGCTTTCTGCACTTTCACATCTAGTATGAGCAGCGACCAGCAGACACCAGACGCAACGACAAGTAAAAAATGGGCCGTATTCCGTGTGGGACGATACGGAAGCGAACGCTTCAAACTGTGCAGTCAACTTGAAAACCTATGTTGCGTCGTCTATTGCTGATTGATCCTACACAGCGCGTGATTAGTCTGACTCATGAATCTTAGTTAGGAGTCTAGCTAGAGGCGTTTAATCAAGGCGTATTGTTGTACTCAGCTCACAATCATTTTGCAACTGCAGCTGGCTACCATTTGTTACTACTTGTCATAATGAGCCAGATACTACCCAGTAGTTGCACGCAACAATTTTTGCCAGTACATTAATCCTACTAACTCGCCAGGACTTATTTCGAAATCGAACCTAGCCTAATAATACCAAAAGAGCGGATATTCTACCACTCCACGATTATGGATGCTACATGTTTAGGATTCAGAGATAACTTTTAATTTATGTTACGCTACCATGTGGACCGTCGCATATAAATACAAAAAGTTATGAGCTTCCCTTGAAGATAGTCAACACTAGGAGCGCGCGCGCGCGCGATGTTTGGAGCTTCCAATTGGAGGTGACATTTATGATATTATGGCATCTCTAAAAATACATTATATTATCAATCAAAGTTCCTGCTTCTCGTAACCTGCTCACTTGCAACTGACGAGACCGTGCAAGTTGCATCAGTTACAACCTCAGATGATAAATACTTACCTAAATCCTTTTTCAGCCTTTTTTTATTAAAGAACCATCTTTAAACTGCGTAATTTAAAGGAACACGAATAGGCCGAATTAACAAGAGCAAGAGCCTCGGTCACGGAGTCATATTTTAAAACAGTACAATTGCCAGTTCTGATCGTTGTAAGATAGTAATTACTTCTCAAACCAAGAAATACCTCTCATTACAAACGCTTTCTAACAAGCATAAAAAAAATAATTCACTTTTAATCTATCGCATATGATTGCTGGTACTCTTTGGCTTGAATATACATTGCACGGATATTTCCTAAACCTTATCACTCGATGTCACCGTATCTGTGATGAACAAAGAAACTAAACAAAGTCTTTAAAAAGATGAACGCAGTGCTAAGAGGAATTGCTCAACTGAACTACATTTAAATATTCTCCTCGTGGGAGGATAGTGTTTAGTCCAACTTTCATTAGCAGTGTTCTAGATTAAGCATTTTATCTGAAATGAAGTTTACACTGCTTTACTCATTTTCAGTCCATGCTCTCCAATTCAGATTATACAAAAGAATATACCCTGATCAGCTGAAGGCAAGGTGGCAAAATTTTGGAGGGCAAATTAAATAGCAGTTTAGAGCCAGCATTATATTGACGTTGTGTTCTGTTTTGAAAGTGGAAACATCTATCGTCATATCTTATAGGTTTACTCAGACACAACCTGCATGAACGGGTAAATTACTTTGCTCTCACGCAATCAATCAAAATTTTGGATACTAACGTTCTTCTTGATATTTCCGAGTTGCCATTAAGTGTCTTGATACTTAAGCATTATTTATGCTTAAGTATGGTCATCTAAGCCATTCCAATATGTGCACCTATCCTTTAAGGCTCATGCAGGTTGGCTATGAAGTTTTCCGATTTATTGTGCGCGTAATCCTTCTTATAAGCATTTCACCAGTTCCAAACATATTGATCATCAGAGCTGTCGCACTGGAACAAGAGGAAATCATATCGCCACGTACAATTGCCTACAATCTTCTGCGTAAATTTTCATGCTGATCTAAACTTTCCTTCCTGTTCCTCCGTCTTCCGCTTCTGATTTTCATATCCCAAGTAAGCAACTAACATGATTGTCTAGTCTGTTTTACATTGACTTTCCGACGCGTGTCAAGGTGGATTAAAAGCAGCACCAATTATATTGATGATGAGATCACCAATGATATAGAAGACCCATGTGCCCGATAGAGTCCTCAGCGTATTACTGAATGTCTTAGAGAAGGAAGGTACGTTTAGAAGTAAGGCTACGACAACCAAATACCTGTTTTAAGAAACCAATAACTCCGAGATCTCTGTTTCACTGAAATTTAGAATAGTAGGTAAAAAAGATATCATTGAACTGATACTTGAGGGGAAAAGATAACTCGATCGCTTTAGTTTTAATGTCTGTCTCAGCCTTCTGAACCCTGAATGAACCGATGCAAATCGTAACTAATTCCGTACATCACCAGATCGCTAACTCTTAAAGACAATATTTACAAATCTACATGAAGCCTTGCTTAAGCCATTCCAGCAACTTGCCTTCATCTTGCAGGCTACCTCAAGCTGACCAGATAGCGGCTTTCAACAACTTAGACATGCCAATTGAAGCAAAGCAATAATCTCCTGAACTAATTTATAAGGCTATTTTGCCGCTCTCTACTTCGAACTGCTCATCATACGGGTTACCATGGCACATCCATATTCTCCAGCTTTGGCTAAAGAGGCACAGGAAACACAAGCTTCGAAAGACAGTCTGTCATTTTCATTCCACAAAAGCTTCTTGAAGCAACAGATTCTTAATTCGTAACAAAAGTTCCCATATGGATCCCACCTGGAGAGAATGGGGCTTTTTGAATATGCAGTACTGTTGGTCAGGTTGTTTGCATATCAATTTAGTTCAGCGCCTACCTTAAATGCTTAGTTTTTTAGAAAGAACCTTATCATGATTAAGAACATGATCGAGAATCATAGATTTAGGCCTACAGATAACTATTGGCCCATGCAAAGTTAACCTCAAGTGTGCGCCCAAGTGAGGTGCGTTGCTGGAGATATCTTTTTTTAACGTTAAGACATTGATCACCAACAAAGCAGCTCTATAGTCTACATGAATGCAGCAATTTTAAAAGCAGCAGCAGTATATCTCAAAACATATCCAGAAGCTTGCGCTGCAACCTTTTCAGATCAGCATAACACTGTGAAGAATGTAAGTGATCATCATTCCCAGCTAGTCCCAAATAGTTTTCAATATTTTGCCACTGTTTGTGAGTGGTTTTGTTAGTCTGCTCGGATTAGGCATTATCAAACTTCCCATGATCAAAGTAATGTTCAATTGCCTCTTTGAATCAGCAAGCTCGAAGACCCACAAGGCTATTTTTCATAAACTCCCTTCAAGGCTTGTGTAAATTCGGTGTTTGATAGATAGCTTTGATCCTCGAAGTTTGTGGTGATTAAATGATATTAGAAGGGTAACATTGACCTAATTGCTTT
Organism: Schizochytrium sp. TIO01; assembly: GCA_004764695.1. Taxonomy (NCBI): domain Eukaryota; class Bigyra; order Thraustochytrida; family Thraustochytriidae; genus Schizochytrium; species Schizochytrium sp. TIO01. Next base: position 1,898,652 of record SMSO01000032.1, read on the forward strand.
CAGAACAAGTTATACGAAGACTATTGTACAAAGTGTATAACCTGCCCGACCTAACTTACAAAAACGTGTTCCATCTGCAAACAAATTGGACACCGACCTACTGTCTGCCCAGCAAACCGTCGAGATAGCAAGCACAACCGATAAATTAATGTCGGCATCACTCTTCGATACCATTTTATAGAGGCCTTTGCTGAGATCCCCAATTGAAGGAACTAGTGGACAAGACATTGCTAGAGTTCTTGGTGTCCCTTTGTAAAACCCCATTAGACATAAGGTTTACGATAGAGCAAGAATAGGCAGCCAGACTCATGTGGCTGCCAAAGCCAAGAACTTGAAGTGTGAATACATATTACCTACATCCAAGCATGATGTAACTCGAATCGATGGTTGGAGAGGTTGAACTAACCTAACCCCATCGATCATCTTTAACTACTTTCAAGGATGTCTTAATACTACATAAACCCATCTGCCCTGGAATCCATTCTCCAGGACAGCAGTTCGCTAACACTTAAATCAACCTTCTTATAACCTTCATCAAGCTAATCAGTAGTAACTTTCAGCAGCCTCACAGTAACTATCCTGTAGATGATGGACCTTGCCATTCCAACAATACTGCCCAAGTCCTAACGAATAATCATCTCAAATCGGATCAAATCGGATCTAAGGTCAGTACAGACAGCCTCAAAAGGATTTCTAATGGATTTTGATTACAATCTTCATGTCACATCAAATCTTAAGCTGTTTTCTGACTATGAAAACATGTTATCAATGCATGTAGCTCAACGATCTTCAGTTTCTGTTTTAAGAAAGGGAAACTAGAAACACAAATGAGAACGACGTATCTAGGAAATTACTTACCTTTATTCTAAAAGGTACCAATATTATCCAGCCTACGGAGAGCTGCGGTCAGCAGTTTGACCTTGGAGATGAATAACAGATCCAACCGATTCATGTTACAGTCGGAAAACCAAGACAGGCTTGTATTAGGTGTAACTGAGATTAAGCTGAGTTGTGTCTCGTCCACGGATCCATATTTAACTCTGATGTCTTCTCTTTAGTACCTAGTACACTTTCAAACCTGAGTTTCCCTAAGTTACAAATTTGATTGTTTAGTAGTTATTCTATACTGCTTTTAATACTTTTGAGTTTACGAAGATGTGCCAAGGACTCTGACAATGAATTTTGCACATAATCCTTCGATTCAAGTTGTTAGCCTACCCTGCCCACCCTATTAAGCAACAACTCTACATCTTCAAAATAGAATGTAAATTATTTTGATTTTAAAATTCAAGATCTAATCAGCTTTAATTCGACTGGCAGAGCGATTCACCAAGTCACAGCAGTTCATGTCGAACTTTCGAGAGACTAAGATAGTCATAATCTATATTAAACAGAAGTGACGATGTCAGTCTGTCTCTTCTAAGGAATTATCAACCTGAGTTCTCTTGTTTGTGTTCTAATGTGTGTATATATCGAATTCCTCGGCTCCTGAGCTGCATAGTTAGATGCTGTAATCGTAGTTTTCATGCATTCCCTAGGCTTTCAGGAGTTATAGGATTCATCAATGGTTTCAGCAATGTGATTCTTCGCTCAATAAGCTCAGCCGCGAAGGTTATCGTCAAGTAAACCCAATCACCCTGTATGAGCTTACATGGGGCTGTTGAAATTGACAATCAGAAAGCAGAGCAGGTTTAATACTGCTAAAATTCTATGCGATCCATTATGAAAGCCCCCGCTCATATAATGTATTAGGAATCATATTGGTGTTGGACTCAATAGATTTCAAGGCCCCAAGCCTAAGACATAAGTTACTCCTCAAGAGATTCCTGGATTACCGATAAGGAAACTCAAATCAATGGTTCGTAACAGGTAGCAAGCTCTATCTTCAATGATGTCCATAAGTTGTGAATAAAAAACTCATATGACGTAAATTATAGTATCGGAAGCCCTGGAATACTATACCAAGATCTGCAGATTGCTAAATTCTGAGTCAAAGTTTCTTAACCTACACTTGCCACTAAGCTTAGTAACCAACCTCTACCCGTTAACTACATTTTTTCTAATCAACCTTTTGGGCGATAAATATCAAATTTCTATTAGTAGAGCTACTGAACAACTCTTGACAAAATTTGGGCACCTTAGCTTATATTCTGTAAAAAGGCCTCAGTCTACTAAGATAGTTTAAGTTGAACACACTTGGACGAATCGCCATGAATAGTTTGTTTTGACAAGTTTGTTTGCACCTTCTATATGAAAGTAATTGTGGAAAAACCAGACCAAGAACAAGCTTCTTTCTCAAGAGTGCCGTTAAACTTCCGGTGCTTTGAAGCATGGCTATAAACCAATAGTATCGATAGGACCACTTTGGTAGTATCTGGGTATAGCTCGATAGCTTTTGGTTACCAGAATAGTTGCTAGCGCTTGGTGTTCTAGGGTTAAGGAGCTGCTGAGTTATTGGGTGCAAATTTCAGTAAACTCGCATAATGAATTACAGGCAACAGGATTTAACTTTTCTTAGCATTAGCATCTTGACATATTTATCCACGATTATGTCTTGCGTTGAAGTCAAACTCTATTTTCCCAGTTCTAGCACTTGAATGATCGGAGTGATGCCTAGATGCAACGGAATGTTATGCGTGCCCAGTATCTCAATTTGGAATCGTATTCTCTATATGATAGGTTACTACTCTTTCTTGATAGATTAGCGTTTCTGGTTACACTGGCACTACTGTGCTTTGTCATCGATTTTTTGCTTGCTGGGCAGAAACATTCGAGTGGATGAATATATTCTATGTTGTTCGTGATTGACATCGCTTGTGTTACAAATCTTGAATACTATAGTACAGCGTTTTGCTCTTTTAAAAGACGATGAGTCACAATTGCTGCGGCAAACATGTCACTTATATATCTCCCTTGAGTTACGTATATTCCAAGCTCAGAACCAAACATGATTCACGATCTGATTACATTAGGCCGTCTACTGCGATCAGAGCCCTGCAAATGAAACTTAATTGTTATACATCATCTATACTGCGTGTCATACAAATATCAAACTTAAAGGTTGCAAAAACTAAAATGAAATATATTTATATACATGTATATAAATTGATAGTTCTTGTCGTGTATTATTAAGACGAATTCTGACTTCAAAGCAAAACCCTAGCATTGAATTTAGGAATAACATTGAGTTTATTTTGGTCACATTGTTGCTTTGCAGATTGTTGCTGTGACCTGAAGGGACCATATAACCTCCATGACAGTATCAACTTCTTTCCAACAGGAAATAGAAAATAATATAGTAAGATATTCTCCAATACTGCTTAGAAAAGTTTTGTGAGTGCACAGCAAGCCATCCTACTCGACTTTTTGTTATTGCTTGTAGTCTCATCTTCTTATCCCAGCCCTCCTATCTCAATACCTAAAATAGTAATAAAAATCTTAATTGTAGTATCGTAGTATCACATAGTAGTATCATGCATGAAACCACACTAACTCGCATCCCTGCAAGTGGGTTTCTCACGTCGCTAAAGAATTTCTCCGCCGAGTTTGTGCCACCTCTGTTTCTCTGCCATAATTTACACACTGTTCTCTAAGCGCATCATTTAACACTTTTGGGGCGAAGGCATAATTTGTGCTACATGGATTTGTGCTACCTTGCCTTTTTAAGATGCGGTTTTGGATACCTCCGTCCCAAAAATTAACAAAACAAAAAACTACTTTCAATTTTTACAAGCCGTAGCCTCTTAGTACGACACTATGCAACACCTATACCAAACTATAATCCTCGCCGCGGTTTGCAAAACCCAAAAGCGAGTCCTACCCTCGCCGATGCGTTTTTTGTGCAACTCGTCCCATCATGCGACGCAAAGTCCGCCAGACCGCCAACTCTGTTCCTTTGACAGATCGTTTCATCTTCTTCGAAGGCTTTGGTTGGGGTGTTGGAGGACATTCGTTCACATAGAATATCCCAAAGGGCACAGAGGCTCTCTGCTGTTGAAAACAGGGAGTAGTCGCTCTTGGAACTGGGAGTTTTATTCTTTCCATTTCTTAACTTAACACGCCCTCTTTCTTCGCTTCTAGCCCTTGCCTTGTGATAAAGGAAATCTTGCTTCGTAGCAAAGCTCGATATATTCTTATCTTGCAGTAGGTTCGACTTGATTTCCTCGTCTGTTAGAGCTCGAAGAGCTGACTTCTAGCGACCTAAGTCCTTTGCGGGTTAAAGTAAGATACGCTTCATGGATACTCTTATGATGCGCGCTTCAAGGCTTGCTTCGGCATCGGTGTTTCGCATTGGCATGACGAAACCTGCCACTAGGTTGGCAACCTTAGGAGCTTTGCAAGTACGACGAGAACTGAGTAGTTCTGCTCGTACATCTATTCTTGACAATGGGCATGATCTGAACGAAGATCAAATCATGCTACAAGACATGGCACGCTCATTCGCAGCTCAAGAGATGACCCCCTACGCTGAAGAGTGGGACCGCGAAAAAATTCTTCCAGAGGAAACACTCAAGCACGCAGCGCAGCTTGGATTTGCAGGAATCTTTGCGGACGCAGAGTACGGCGGGTGCGGTATGTCGCGCCTAGACGGAACTATCATTTTTGAAGAGCTGTCTTACGCTTGTCCTAGCACAACAGCGTACCTTACCATTCACAACATGGTGACACGGATGATCGATCAGTTTGCTTCTGATGAGCAACGACAAAGATTCCTTCCTGACCTTTGCTCAATGGAGAAGTTTGCCTCCTACTGCCTGACGGAACCTGGTAGCGGAAGTGATGCAAGCTCCTTGAGCACCAAAGCGGAGCTCTCAGAAGATGGCAAAGAGTACATTCTAAATGGATCCAAAGCATTTATCTCTGGAGGCGGTCGCAGTGATCTGTACATGGTGATGGCACGGACAGGTGGACAGGGCCCAAAGGGCATTTCTTCAATTGTTGTGGAAAAGGGAACTCCAGGTCTTAGTTTTGGTGCAAATGAACGAAAGCTTGGCTGGAACTCGCAGCCCACATGTGAAGTTTTCTTTGATGACTGCCGTGTACCAGTAGAGAACCGCATTGGCGAGGAGGGTCATGGGTTTAAATTTGCTATGGCAGGTCTTGACGGTGGTCGTCTTAGCATCGGAACTTGTAGCATTGGTGCAGCAAAACGTTGTTTTGATTTAACGCGCGAATATGTCGCTCAACGCAAACAATTTGGGAAACCTCTCAGTGAAAACCAAAGCATTCAGTTCAAGCTCGCTGATATGGCTACAGAGCTTCATGCTGCGCGTCTTATGATTCGCAACGCAGCTAAAATGCTTGATGCTAAGGATCCTCATGCCACAGCATTCTGTGCTATGGCTAAACGGTTTTCTACTGATGCTGGTTTTAAAATATGTAACGAGGCACTTCAAATGCATGGCGGATACGGCTACCTCCAGGGTAACAACAGCCCGGAGCGTTACCTTCGCGATGTTCGCGTTCATCAGATTTTGGAGGGCACAAATGAAATTATGCGACACATTGTTTCTCGCAATATTCTCCAGCTTCAGACTTAATCCAAAATCTTGTTCAAACATCATTTCTACTTTATCATTTCAATTATTTTTGTCTTCGCGAAATCAAAATATTCAGGATGGCTCATGCTGGGTTCTTGTCGTGTACTATATGCACATGACATTTTACTAAGATAAATTCAGTGCATTGCGATCGATATATTGAACTTGAAAGCTGCCTACAGTGTCTATTCCATGAAAGCTAGCTTCTTTGCTTTACCAAAACATATTTCCTGGTGTTTGCTTGCTGAGATCTTCAATCGAAGGAATTAGTCGATGCTAGAGTTCTATGGATTTCATTGCAAGACCTCAAGGACTATGGATTTACATAGGAATAGAAATAGCCAGCCAAACTTGCACGGCTGTGACACCATACATATGCTATACGTCAAAAGACTACATGCAGATCCCCTAGAATCAAGTATGGTGGAATCTAAATTGATAGTTGAAGAGATGAGTTGACCTAACTTTTGAAAGGTGATTCTGGTCAGCTTGAGGTTGACTGTAAAGATGAAGGCAAAGGTCTTGATAATTGCTTTAAAAGTTAAACTCTCGATTAACCTCCCAGCATAACACAGTAATTTGCTGCATTCAAGAACATTGCATATTTATGTGCAAGGTCAGATCTGCAATTAAGCAATCAGAAAGAATGTATTTCAATAAATTCTCAAGATCCTACCACATCTCGATTTGAAGATCTAAATTCTGGGTATTTTTTATAATTCTTTTTAAGTGAGTCCCAAGACTTCTCTCAACGCATGCCAGGGTTTCTAAGTCTAGACCTTCTCCTGAAAAACATGCTTGAAGGGAGATTTCGAAAAGTCCCAGGAGCGAATCATTTTGACTCTAGCTTCATGCTTCTAGAAGGATAGATTTTGGAGGTGCCCTCTTCTTTCTTAAGATACTGCTTCTCAAGTGATATAGTGAATGAACTCATAGTTCCTGTTGAAACCTTTAGTCGCTACTTCGATGCATGATAAAAGAAAGTGTCTCTTGCTTCCTGACCATCTATTGTGGCCACAGATTGATTTCAGTGCAAATACGAAAGCCATGTCTTAGTGTCCTGTGTTGATCTATATATAAGATTTCTACATTTGCAATTTTTTGCTGGTGCTCCACCATTGCGTAGTGAAGTTGAGGATCACCGAATCGGTTCATATATCTTGTTAAAATAGCTGCTGTTGTTGCCAGTAGCAGCATCAGCAGCAGCAGCAGCAGCAGCAGCAGCAACAACAATAACAACAAAACAAAACGATAAAAAGAAAGATGATATGATGATAACAATAATGATGAAAATCAAAAGCAACTGGTGCTATAGAAACTACTAACTTTAGATAATTAACGATGGGTAGTGTATATGTGCATCGTAGGAGTGAAGTATGAATATTAAAGTAAGAGGGATAAGTGTAGCAATAAACTTCCAAGACATTAGTTTAATTTATACATTTTAAATTAAAATAGTATACAACTTGATTTGACAGAATTTGGGTCAAATTGTGTACATAACTATTTGCAGATTTTCTCTCTCTTGCTGAAGAAGAGAAAGAGATCATTTACCTTTCCATGATTATTAAGACTTGTGAGGACTCAGAAAGAATCCGACTTGAGCTTTTTGACTCCATCAACGTTTTCACCATTCATAGCTTCACTGCTTAGTTTCTTTTTGCTTTCCTTGGCCTCAGCACTTATATCTAAAGATTTGCGTTTCAAAATATTCGTAAGACCCTCTGGGACAACCACGGGCGAACTTGAAATTTTCTTGGCAGAAATTTCATCTTTGACAGGTATTGGTGAAGATGAATTTGACTCAAGTCGAGGTTCTGGTGTCGCAGCGCGTTTCGATACCGCTTCCTCACGACTTTTATTGAGCGAAGTTCGCAAAGGGTCTACTCGACGAAGCGGCGGAAGCGCTAATCCTCGGCTGCAGTCTAGCATCGAACGAACCACAAGTGAGAAGTTGGCTGCATTGCGCTCAATCTTCTCTTGCTCCGCCCGAAATTTAGCACAGTCAGGACCAACCACAACGAAGCGCTTAAACCCCCAATGCGAACGACCAACAAACTCAACATGATCTTGTAAAATCTTGAGTAGACTCTTTGGAAGGCTTTCACGATCTTCATTGCTATATCCCGGTCGGCAATCAGACACAAGTTTTCTAACTGAAGCGCGATATTGCTTTGGTGTAAGTCCATGATATTTTGTTCTCTTCATAAAGTGAAAGAGAAAACCCTTTTCAATGATATCTGTTGTGAAAACAATGTTCTCTGGTGTGGATTTCTCATAATTTACTGAAAAAGCAGTCAACACTTCTACATTTAGCCAGCGCGGAGGTAGCGGTGCAGCATGACGCTCGCTTGGTAAGCTGCTGCCGTCAACACTAGACGTTGAAGAGTTAGACCTCATTGAAAAGTCAAGTCCAGCTTGACCGGGTCCCACCATCGCGAGACCCGACGGGAGGAATATTTCAGAGGTAGAAAATGGTTGCTGATGCTGGCTTGATTGCTGCTGAAACATTTGCTGTTGTAATTGAAGCTGTTGCAAGTAAATTTGCGCATCAGCTCCATTCATAGCAAGTTGCTGGGGGGCACTCACTATTGCCTGAGGTGCGTTCAGCTGTTGGGACGAGATCCACGATTGCCATGCAGATATCTGTTGCTGGCCCATAGGCCATGAACTTATGAAGTTTCCTTGCACTACCGGCAATAACCCTTGCTGACTTTGCATTGGTATGACCTGAATCTGCTGTTGTTGTTGTTGTTGCTGCTGCTGTTGCTGTTGTTGTTGCTGCTGCTGGAGGTTTTGAGCATGATTCATAAAATCTTGCAATGCTTGTAAATCAGCAGGTTGTTGCATTCCTAGCATCGATGCGTATGCCTCCCAGTTGTTTCTTGCTTGCTGCATCTGTTGTTGTTGCTGCTGCTGCTGCTGCTGCGGAATCGTGTGCATTGATTTCTGAGAGGTTTGGTTCATATCTTTAGACGGATTCTGAGTTGATGCAGCAAGTCTAAAGTCAGTTTGCATTGTCAAATTACCACAGTTTAATTTATTTTGATAGCTCTGGTCTGAGCCTTGTCGAGCTAGTTCCTCACGTTTTTGAAGAATTTGCATCTGTTGTTCTTGCAACAGTCTACGCTCTTCATTTTGAGATGAAGGATTAGGCATGGACACTTGTCCATTCTGGAATTTAAGCCACTCACTAAGCAAACGCTTGTCAACGAGATCGGGAAGCACAGTCTGAATGTTTTGCGGCATAGCAGTCATATTCTGATTGAGAGTTGGTGGGCTAGACTGAGAAGGGCCATCCTCATTTCGCTTTGGTTCTTGACGCTGGGCGTGCTTTTGTGACTGGCGAGAAGGGGATTCTGACTGACTGATGAAGAACCGAGGCGAGGTCTCACGGTAGTTCTGATTCTGGTTATGATTCTGCCCTGATATGCTTTTGACGCCTTGTTCTTCCTTCGTGGGTATTTTTTCACGAATAGTGGATGCGGAAGAATTGACAGCAGGCTTTGAAGCGGCAACTTGACGCAAGAGTTGAAGAAATTGACTGTGCTGTGTATTTGAGGTAGCTAAGAGCTCCTTCTCAGGAGATTTAGGGCTGGAGTCATTGCTTTGAGATGTCTGATTGACGTGTTGAATAGTATCCTTCGCGGCATATCCTTCGTCCTTTTCCGATGGCAAGCTCTTGCGCGAGAGTTGCGCAAGTTCCGACTTTGAATGTGGGCCAAAAACGCTGGTTTGCATCATATTTTTTGGTAAGAGAGGCTGACCTTGCGAGCTGCCATCACCCGTCTGTCGTAGCTGCTGGCCTTTTAATGAGTTGATGAGATGATCGACCCATGCTGTGCTCTGCATTTTCTCCGGCGTAATCTATTGTCGAAAGCTTGCTGGCCGGTTGGCAAAACTCTTCGATTACTGATTTGTTGGCCTGCACAAATTTCACGAGATGTTAACTAGTATGCCTTCAAGAGTCGGATAGCGTACCTAGGAGTTGGGTGCTTGTTTGTATAGCTTCGCTCAAGTATTAAACAGACCCTTGGACTCCTCAATTCCGATTTGCTTCCAAGCAGCAATCACGTTTAGGGAGTCTCGATGAAGCAGGTTGGATAGCTCGTATACGTTTCTCTTCGTGCTGGAGGAAACGTTTGTTAGGGCTCAGATGCCATCGACCGCGCACCGTCGAGGAGTCTTGAAGACTTTTTTGCGCAAGTCAATATTTCAATACTGCCGGTCGCACGTAAAAGTAGAAACAAATGAAATATATTTGAGAGGGTATATAGTTCAATTAAAAGCTGCCACGACTTGTAGCATAGGTGATTGCTGCGTTGTGCTTTGTAATTGCCACCCTGGATCACTGTTTTGAATTTCACTAGGTTATCGATTTTTGATTTCGATTTCGATTTCGTTTTTTTTTTTTTTTTTTTTTTAAGGTGAGACGACAGTTTTTATTTAAATAATAATTTTTAAAACCAGAAACAAAAGTCGTGCTCCTGGACATACAAACTCACAGACTCTTTTTTTTTTTTCGAACCCGGGAAGAAGTAGTTTGTTTTCTAATCGTTCACTTTTTTTCCTTTAAAATATATATACCAATCATTCAAACAAAACTCTTCTAAAGATCATAAACAAGAAAAAAAAAAAAAAAAAAAAAAACTATGCAAAACATTCGGTTGAGGAAAGCACTAGCTGGCGTTGTATCAATCTTGATTCGAAACGTAAATCAAAAGTGATTGAGGTGGCCTACAAGCCTCACATTGCAAGCCTGCTGGCCTAAGGTGATCATGCGAGGGCTCGAAATGTGGCGGTCGACCTTATCGCCGTTACAGAAAGGAAAACCAGCTCAAGGAAAACCAGCTCAAGGAAACAAACAAACAAACAAACAAACAAACAAACAAACAAACAAACAAACAAACAAACAAACAAACAATTTCAAACAAACAATTGCAAACAATTACAAACAAACAAACAATTACAAACAAACAACTCACTCCACGTCCAGGGCGCTGGATATGACACTCCAAAAGTCTGTCAGTGACTGATTCGTTTTGCCTGTCTAACTCACCTCCCTGCCAACTTACAACTCCATCCCCGACTCTCTCTCCCTCTCTCTCTCTCTCTCCCTCTGCCTCCAACGCCCAAGAAGTTCCTACCTGATTACCTACCCACTCAAACAAACAAATGCTGTGGCCCTCGCCTAAGCAGCTAAGCCTGTTCTGCTCACTGGCAGCTTTTGATCGTTGCGTCCGTCTGAATCTGCCAAATCTGCCAATCTCCTGAGTCGCACTTGTTCTACAGGTACACGCGCCTCGTTATTGCGATAGTACTACCCCACCTTCGCTTGGCGGCTACCTAGATAATGCGGGCAGTGCCACTAACTGAGTCTGCACTGCTGCCTGAGAGGACTTGATGGTAATGAAACAACCAAGCAAGACGCGAAGAAGCAAAGCTCAAAGAAACAAGCACAGCGAGACTGCGAAGAGCAAGCGAAACAGAAGTAAGGACTTAGGAGTCCCCATTTTCAAAGCGTTCAATTTCTTTTAATATTTTTATTTTTATTTTTAAAGTAAATATGAAAAAGTCAACTTAAATCATAACTGGGCGTTGGAATTCCCTGCTGTTAGGCAATGTTTTGCAACACTAACAAAGAAGAAAGGTTGGCGCCAGGAGCAGCCAGGGTAGGTGCGCTACTCCCCAGGTCTTCCAGTCAGACTAAAACCCTTCAAGTTCTATGCTTGCTTGCTTGCTTCTAGCTAGCTTTGACGTTTAAGAAACACAAAGTTTTGCTATCGCGCTTTCTTCTCCGAGTCCTTTCGCACACCCTACGCGAAGCCTCTTGTCTTGATATGCAAGTTCAAGTTCAAGTTCAAGTTTAAGTTCTAGTTCAAGTTCAAGTCCAAGTTAGTTCAATTCTGCGACCTACGCTCTCCCTCACGTCGGCACTTTGAGACATCTGCTCCGCTCAGTTCTGCTGGCAGGACAAAACGAACGGCCCGTTCCATGTCAGGCTCAACTATGAAATTACTTACTTCTCATTCACTCCCTGCTTCTGCGAGGAGTGACTTTTTATTTCATTACATCCACATTCCCGCAAACACATCGCCCTTCTGCTACTTCTTCTTCCTCCTCAGGCCCCAATTTCTTCGTACCCATCAAGTCTGTCAGTTAGATAGATAGATAGATAGATAGATAGATAGATAGATAGATAGATAGATAGATAGATAGATAGATAGATAGATAGATAGATAGATAGATAGATAGATAGATAGATAGATAGATAGATAGATAGATAGATAGGCATACAAATAGATCCCCGGCTAATAAGCTCTTCGCTGAGTAGTTGGGTTAGTTGCCGAATTTGATCTCCAGTCGGGGCCCGCATTGTTCCCAGTCGCCAATCCCTCGATGCCGATCCATCCGTGGTCCATGATTCATCCTGTTGAGGGCCTTATCGCGAGGCAGACTGACCCTCCACCGGCTCCTCCACACCTCGCTTGCTAGCCAGTCGGAGGCGCCGCCATGACATCTGTTCTGCTTCCTGCTGCTGGGAACGATTTGTTCTTTCTGCCTTTCCTTTGGTTTCCTGTTCTTTTTATTTTCTTCTTCAACTCGAAAGGTATTCATTCATTCATTCATTCATTCATTCATTGCTTCGTTCATTCATTGCTTCGTTCATTCATTCGCTCGTTTGCCTGGTGGCTTTTGCGGGCAGACCTTATACCGCTTTGTTGTGGAGATCACGCCCTTCGCGATGAAGAATAGGCAGCAAGCAATGCACAGGGCCGACCTGGTACGAGGATTTGATTTGATCTTTGATATTGCCGGCCGCTGCTCAAGTAGTCCGTCCTCAGTCAGCTTCGAAAGTTCTTTCTTTCAACTTCGAAAAGAGAAAAGAAAAACAACAACAGAACCAACCAAAAAGGAAGAAGAAGGCTTTTCATTTATTTACAACGAAATTGCCAGCTCGAATTCGAGTTGATTGCGCCCCCAACTGTCAAGATTAAGAACCCACCCCTCCTCAACCGCTTCTTCTTCTTCTTCTTGCCTAACCTTGGAAGGCTCACTCACTCAGACCTGAGGGCTTCTTTGCTTGCTTGTGCCGCAAGCGCGAATTAGGGCTCGGCTGCGTGGCTCTTCTCTTCTCCGCAATGCCAGAGAGAGCCGCGGCCACGAGGAGTAGAACGCGACGAAGGGCGTAACTCCAGCAAGCGCAAGTTGGCGAAACCCGCACGAAGGCGGGTACGTTGGAAAGCTGAGCAGAGCAGAGCAGAGCAGAGCAGAGCAGAGCAGAGCAGAGCAGAGCAGAGCAGAGCAGAGCAGAGCACGCACTGCAAGCGGGCGTTTGAGATGAGTCAGTTGGCGCCTCGGAGCCGTCGCGTTCGAGATTAATTGCGAGGGTGAGATTTATTCATTTAGCCAGCAAGTTGGAGGTGAGGCAGAACGAAGGCAACGAATCGATTGAGCAGGAGGGATTGAGACAAGAGCTACGGCAGAACCAGCAGCGATTGAGTCCCCTCGAAATGACAAGGCCGCCAGCATCCTGGTGGCCGCAGTCATTTGCTGCTTAACCCAGGGCCCTCAGTCGGCCAAGAAAGCGAGCTAGCGAGCTGAGGACACGACAGAGACTCGTTCCCTCCCAACAGACCCGGCGAAGCAGTGAAGAATCAAATCAGCAGAGTTCGCGAGTGCACAATCGCAGCCAAATTGGCGAGATCCAAGTTAGAAGTGGAGTTCTCGTCAGTACTTATGATCTCCATGTTAAAGAATCAGATAAAATAACTCGAAATAAAAATAAAGAGAACGGGCCAGGCCCAGCAAGCTTGCGAAGATGCGATGAATGAATTGTAGCTTTTCTTTCTGAACGTCCTCGCTTCAGTTGCGAACGGAATAATTATCAACTGCGGAGGAGTCTTTGCCTCCCTTGCTGATGTCTTTCTTCTTGTGATGAGCTCTCCTCCGTAGTTTTTTGAAGAAATGATATTTGTTATTTGTTTAATATTAAATAAATAAAATAAAAATTAAGATAAACTTTCTGAATTTTCTGCTTCTCTTTCCACAGTCAGCTGAGGGCTGACTGCTGACTACCCACCCACCCACTTAATCATTGGCTGCCCAACGACTGCCTGACCGACCGCCTGACTTTCTGGCCTCAAATCTACCTCGCGAGCACACTCGCCGAAGAACCGTGTTCTTCAACTTGTTCATCCTGTTCTTCTCGTTTTTATTGCTCTTCTCATCGCAGATCGCTCAGCCGCGTCTCCATCACTGCTTGCTGAGCGAAAGGGTTCTTGAAAAGCTCATGGTACTTCTAAAACTATGGAAAGGAAGTGAAGCAGCGAGAAAGGCAGAAAGAAGGAATGCTCTCTCGAAGTAAGCTAGCAGTACGTGTCTTTCATACTAGCTGCAAAGCTGCTTTTGTTATTTTCGTTAACCTTTCTGGTACCAGCGGTACCACGAAACTGCGAGCCTGTCAAGGCCCCGCCATTGGCTTGAACCAGCGAGCGCTCGTTAGAAAGGATAAGCCAAATCCTCGCCAGGGCCCAGTACCGACCGGTTCACAGAAGGAAAGCAAGTCACGCGTGAAAAACGAGGTTAAAGCCGGTCGTTTTGAACACATGCATGCTCTCGCATGCACTAAGTCGAAGGAGCAAACGGAAAACTCCGCATTCTTGATTTTGATCACGATGAGGGAAATGAAGAAATGTTCCTGCAACACCTGTCCAGTTTAGAAATAAAAGCATTTATTCCAAAAAAACTAAAAAAAACTAAACTTAAAAAGAATAAAAAATTAGCCTACATAGTTATTTTTTGTTTTGTTTAATAAACATGTTTTATTATAGTGTATTATATAAGATAACGCAACTATATTATTTTATTTATATGCCTATGTAAGCCTATATATATAATGTAAATATTTAAATGTTGTCTTTAAAGGTTTTAATTCTAAGTTTTTCAAAAATCATAAAAATGTCTTGCGGGAGACGTCCATCAGTCTGCTAGGAAGGGGAACGCAACGCTGGAGTTCGACCCTCCGGTCACATCATGGGGAGCAATAATGTCCTAGAAATGCGACAAAACCGTGTCAAGGAATAGTTTAAAGTTTAATGTTGTCGCGATGAATCATGGAGCCAGGACTGTAATCTTTTGGTGCTCAAGAGGTGTAATCTATTCGTTGCGGAATCACAGGCAAGTTTGAGTCCAGGACTCTGCATGGTACGGGAAGAATGTCCTCACAAGACAATCACCTATAAGTCTACCAGATAACTGGTGCGTCTCAACGGTGCAATCTATCGCGGAGAGCTGTACATATACAAATAACGACTCTATTATAATCTTCGCAATTCCCCGTAGTGAATGTGCCTGTACTGCATACTTACATTTGGAATGGACACTGGCGTGCTGTGCCGATCTGTCATCTCTCGTTTTCGATGCTCCCCGTCTCTGATCTCTCTCATCTCTCAGTAAGCCTGTTGAGACTGTGTGAAAAGCACACAACTGCTTTTCTGACGCAAATATTGTCTCGTGCGCATCAACTTTCTGGTTAGAACATAGCCGTTACGTACAAGTTGGTGTGCTTCCAGAGCGGTTTGCTGAGCAGGACGTGCAGTATCAATCACAGTTATCTGCGGCCGGAATTGAGTGCTAGCTTTTGAAAGAAGTACCTCGAACCAACTATGCAGAACCGCGTGGTGGATAGTATAGGTAGATTAGCGACGTGGCTCTAGATCCTTTGTTGAACGAGCATCCAGAGAATAGGAAAAATAGAGCACTTACTGACCAGAGAAAGGTCCAGCCTGATTCTGAGATTTACATAGTCAGGTCTTATTCGAATAGCTGCAAAACCGAGTGCGAGGAATTAAATAATACAGAACGAATTGCCCCAAAACTTTCCTTGGTAGGTAGTACCTACTCACTTAGATTCAAAACATTTCATTTATTTCATCTTATTTTATTTCATTTTTTCAATTTGCAAAAATAAAATAAAATTAAAATTAAAATAATTTGGCAAAAAAGAAAAAAAAAAAAAAAAAAAAAAAAAAAAAAAAAAAGGAGGAAAAGGGAGGAAAAGGGAGGAAAAGTGAAAGTTCTAACGGGTTCTCTTGGTGCGCCAAGTTGGACGCCAGGCTCTTTCATCAGTATCCTTTTCAGTAGTATTGGCTTTTCTTTTAGACATGATATAGTAAATTTTGGATCTACTGTGTTCTTCATGCACGCTCATCTTTTACAAGTGAACTGGGGCCATTCTTTCGTGTGGAGATGGGTTAATTTTGTTAATCATGAATGTTGAGTGCTCTTCAAGATGTGATTAGAGATCAGTGCCAGTAGAAGTACCTAGGTATCTGACATGAAAGATGGAATTGGAAGCCAAACACTTACTGGTAAGCTTTCTTTACCTTGCTTGATGTTGAAGGTAGGGGAAAGTCGATGCTCGAAGTACCCAAAAGAAAACAAGGTAGCAGTATATACCTGCCATGGTACAGTAAGCTGGTGAATGAAATTGTGTAAGTTCTGAAAGTAAGAGTGGTTTAAGATGACAATCTCTTCTTTCTACTATTTCCTTACCTAGTAGGTGGTAGTAGGTGGATTTTGCTTTTATTATTGTTGTTGTTATTGTTGTTGTTGTTGCTATTGTTATTGTTATTTTTTAGATTTTTTACCTCGTAGAAACTTTGCTGAAAACATTTACGACAGGATTTCAGGAGTCGGCCATTCCATGTCGCTAAGAACACATCGAACAGCTTTGAGCTTACGAATCATGGTTTCGTAGATTACTTAGTTACTCCTTTTTAATTACCTGCTGCTTGAAGCCAAATAATCTCAACATTGAAATGTTCAGGTAGCAATAAACCCACGATGAATGCAACGAGGCTTTTGGGGAACCAGAAAGAGGGTGCACTAATAAACACATGGTCCTTGAAAATTGTTAGAATATCATTTATGGTAGGGCCGTGCCCATAGTGGATAAAACTTAAGGAAATCGATTGTCCCCTCTGTACGAGAGGATAGAATATACCAGTTTGCAAAATACCCCTAGGCTTTCGCCACGTAGGTATTTTCCCGAACCTTTCCCGAATATATTGGTAGCCTTGGTGCGTTTTCCAGGTGGCGCGTTGTACTCAATCCTTGAATAGTTTGAGGGATGCCAACCCACCGTCCCGGGACGGCCTAGGCACTGCGCATATTCCACAACATAGGAAGATTCCAGGTGGTACAAGATTTCGTATACGGAAAATATCAGAAATCTTTTGATCAATGTCCTGTGTTCCTTGGGAAACTTTGGAATAGTCGGCAATAAAAACCACCCCTGCGATTGATTGGTCGTAGCATGCGAGATCAAGCAGGCCTACCTATACTCTGAAGAAACTCTTCCCCGGAAAGTGTTGCCTTAATAGCTTGATTTAAAGAGACTTTATTGAAGATGGAAGCATCACGCAAAATGCGTTGATGATTTTGATTGGAACGAGGTTTGTCGCTATATTCTTGAGCGACTGTTGCCAATTTAATTTTGCATCTTATGTAGTAAGAATGAATTTTTATACTTTGAAAATTTTGGCCCCAACTAATTGAATTTCCATGGTCAGGCACGCGTAGATCACCACTGACTTGACTTGAATGCAGTATTACAATAGTCAAAACCCTGCTTTTGCAATAACGTATCCGCCATTTGGTACGCAACATCCCGCATGGCGTGGCGTTAAAAGACTCTCGTCACATTCGTGCTGGTGTAGATGGCGACATAACAGACTATACAATTTAAAGTTAGGGCGACATTCTGATGTTGCTTTCTAATAAAGCAGTGAGCTTTTTTGTTTTTTCCAATGAGGATGTTTAAAAACAAAAGAGTATTTGCGTTTCATTTACTTTCCTTATTCTCAGCAAGGAAACCAAATACCAATTTTTAAAATTGAGGATTCTGTCAGTCCGTAGCTCTAACGACCTGACTTGCTTTGAGTTTTATTTTCAGTAATATGAATGGCAGATTGTGAGGCCTCGTTTTTATTTGTTTGATTCGTTTTGAATCCGTAATTGAATGGCATCACGCCGCACAGCACAACATATCTCATTATCTCTACTTGGACAAGCATTAAAGGAAATATGCCGACAAAGCAATTAGTGTGCGGTTTCTTTTTTCTTCCATGGACTCATTTCGAGGGAGATAGAGTGTGGGTGGGTTCAACCTCTTGAATCCTTTTCAGAATTATTGAAACAAGGAAATTTTACAGCACATTAGACTCAGTCCAAAAAATGGTAAGAAACTCGGCTCTAGCATATTGATCACCTCGTACTTTTTTGCATCATATGGTAGCTTTTCGCTACTGTGCGACACGCCTGTTTGATCCTTCTTCTTGTTACCAAGGTATTCTCTTCTTCTCTTATTTTATTTTTTTGCAAGCACCAACGGAACTCTCTAGTGGTTCATTCACTATTGGCATGTTCAACACCCTATTTTCGCATTTAAACTGTTGCGAAGCTCAACCCTAATTTGACGACATGTTTTGTGTTAACTAACAACAACGGTAGTGTTTGTTTCCGTTCTTCTGCTTAAATCAGCACAATAACTGCTTGCTTACCAACCCAAACTTAATGGCAAGGCAGGAGTCGCCACCTGGCAATGCTGGGTTCGTTTTTGTCCCAAAGACGCAAATTGTATTTCATTTGCAACCAAACTTCTTCTGGAAGTATGGTGGAAGTAGTCCAAACTCAAAATATCAGTTGCGACCACGCCGACGTATTTTGTTTTTCGTTGATGTGGGGAAGAGGTAGAGAATAGAATTCGATAGAACTGGCGGCTCGATTTTGAGCGACCCCACCAATAAAGGGTGCAAAGGAAGTAAAGATGGATTCAGTTGCACAGTAAGCTTATTTATTAGTAGTCCAACAGCCCGTGATTTGAACCTCGAAACAAACTTGTGTAAAAGTGACATACAAACGTTGACTGCTTAAGGTTTCATAGTAGCATAATACTAAATTTTTTAATTTTTTTTTCTCACTAAGCACTCTTTCTATTCTCCCTAGAGCACCTAAAATTTTGAAGTAACGGTTCTATCGGAATAAGCAAGTGCCGACTATGTTGGTCCAACCGCTAGCACTATGCTGTTAAAGGCTAGTTGGGGCAGCCCTTTTTGTGTTTGAGAGACAATAGTGCTATAAACAGTATTGCCTATCGTCTATTGGCCACAGAGAAAACACTATTAAGGGCATTTATTTTATTTTATGAAACCGCCTGACAATTCGTGTCAGGACAAATTTTGTTTTGGCTGGATCAACCTCGTTCACTGTACTTTCCATGAGATAATATTGGCCCTCTTGTATCTCATTTTCCCATCACTCAATACATACACACGCACCCACCACTTTCGGTGATGCATAACTTTGGATCTCAATTTACAAGGACAGTTCGTCTGTTGACAAATCTACCCCAGCAGCAACAACGATAGCAACAATAACAACAGTAGCAAGATTGCAAAACATTGCTGTCGATTTTCAAGAGCAGAAAGTGAAAATGATCCAGGGTAAGATGAATAAGGAGAATGTGTAGAATGGGCTGGCCTGCATTACGAATGACGATGGTGCGTCAAACAGTTCATTTTTCTTTTCTTTTTCTCTCATTCTTGCCGGAAAAAACAAAATAACAAAAATTCAAATCCAAAACCTTCGAAAACCCACCAACTTCAACGGGGGGTTTTCTTTTAGTGTTTGCGGAAGAGAATCATTGAGAGTGCTCATCAACTCCAATATAAGTTTCATCTCTCAATTGGTTTGTTGACAGATGCAAACTGCAAAACCTCCGATTCCGCTTCATACAAACTTTTGTTAGCCCACCCACAGGGATAGGAAGGCAACGGCCACGTCACTTATGCGATGTGATCGAACTGGGGTATAGCTGGATCAAGATTCAATGTATGTCTGTGATCCTCTAATCATTGAACTCAAGAAAAATATAGGCAGTGTGGAATGAGGAAGAACTTTAATCGTGTATGCATATCTGTATATATTTGGTGATGTAGAGCTTAGACTATGCGTAAAGATAAACGACAACATATCGAACATGCTTATAATTTATAAAGTCAAGATATGCTTCTTTGAACCACACAAAATTAAAGAACCCGCATCGACCTACATGAACTTGCATTGGTCTAGAAGCAAACTTGATCTAAGTCCGTATGTCGCGTATCTATCGTTTGCGTCCCAACGAGAAAATTATTTGCTTCACCTCTTTCACTTTAGAAATTGAGGTGACATTCTACCATTTGGACTTCCCAATTTTAGTTTAGTTATTGTAACAGCGTTTGCTCGTTCTTTTCGACTTGAGAAGATTGCTTAATTGCTTAATTGTGCTCAGAACTTGTTCAATGAGTAATTAAGTGCAATTTCGCATCTACAAAGGATATTCCTCACTAAGTAATTAAGTGTAACTTCATATAAAGGATATGCCTCACTCTAAGGTTGCCAACACCTTTAAATATTAGGCATTGTAGTGCGCCCTAATTGCATAGATGCTAGGCTTGTTCCTTTATGAAATGGCATCACCTAGAAAGGAGAGCAAATTCGTTCATGTTTTCAGCTCCTCATAACTGCCGATTGCATCTTTAGCTACTCGAATTGAATTTGGCCAACAACGAAGGATTAGTCTTCTGCCATCAAAGATCCCTCTCTGGTCTATAGCCTTTTACTAGGGATTTTAAGAACAACAATCTTCTCGCCACTCATGAACAACTATGATTGTGTGTACTTGTACTTGCGGTCTTAGTATATTGCTTGTAACTAGGTTTTGGTGCTCCTGAACAATTATACAATTTGAAAAAAAATAAAATGAAAAATATGATATAGAGGTAATTTGATTTGAAGAATTCTTGTGTGCATTGATTTTTGCTCTGTATCGGTAAAGAGCTAGGGAGATATTATTCTCCTTACAAAACACTACCTATAGCGTTTCTTTGATTATTACTATCCCCTCTCGTATGTGGAGTTTTTTTTTAAACCATGGTGAGGGACTCGCCAGAGCTAATCACAGGTTATCTCTTTGCAGAATTACAGGTGAAGCCATCTGGAAATTATCCCCTTTTTAATTTTATTTTTAAAAAGTAATATTTCATTTTGTTGATAAGCACGAGTCACTTAGAAAGTCCAATTGATCTGCGCATCCAGGGATAAACTTGTTCGACGTCAAATTGACCAAGCACAGCAAGTTAGAACAAATGCAGCACGTGCTTGGAACGTGCGACTTCCCATCGTTTTACAAGCACCAAAGATTGCAGTCACCAACAAAAACAATTAATGCGATGCATTGCTGGTCTCCCTATGTAAGGTTCCTCTTTTACTATTCGAGAAGACATCGACTCATTTTAGTTCAACTAAGTATAAATCTTGTCCTTCCCAAATCGGAGTCCTTGACGGGCATCTGCATGAATTAAGAGGATTCGTACTGTAGATGCCCTATTAATTTTCTCATGCCAGATCTTACGCATGACTACTAGCTTCAGAAATCATGAATACTGCCAAAGATGATAAATAGCCCAGTTATTTGAGCTTTCGATGTAATGCAAGTATAGAATCTCTTAGAAATTCAAGATACACCCAAAAAGAGCACATTCTTCCTTCTCTTGCCAATAGGCGGCATATATTCGACAATTCTTCCCCTAAGAGAACGCCCACAAGGTCAACTTTGTGTGCTTTGGCCTCAAATACGGGCTTTGGTCTCTTACGCCGTGGCAAACCTCGGAGCCCAGAAAGTCTCTGATCGGTCGCACCGTCAATTCGTGGTCGCTCGGCAAAGAATTAAAAACCCCGCTCCGGGTGTTCTCGAGCCCGGCATCAATGGTTCATAGCCTTGGGTGCATGCAGCAGTCAGAACCTTGCAGCATCAGATGTGTAGGTGCCTGTGTGTTGTAGTCTCCAGACTCATGTATCATACCTTCGCGCATTACATTTGCCACAGATGTAGCATACTCTCCAATATCGAGTACAGGGCTTCTTAAAAAAATTAAAGAATTGAATTTCATAAAAGATGACTAAAAAATGCATCAAATTAAGACGCCAAGATAAGGACGAGGCTACGAGCCCTCGGAGCTATTGGAGCACAAGGCGGACACGCCTATCTGCGGAGGCAGGCCGGTGCCCAGAAAACCTCCAGGGCAGGGTTGCGGAGGGGTAATCTTCAATCTTGTTTGGCGCTCTTTATTACGGAATCCCTGTGATGCATTACTATTGTTACTTCACATTCTTAGCGGTTCTTCGCGTAGTACTTAGCTATATAAGGTCATCATCATCCGGGACGCTGCGTGAAGAAGAAAAAGCCCGCATCCCAAGAGTCGCATGGCTCTGCCAATTGCTTCGATGTGGCGCCGAGGAGATGGCGGGGATGGCACGAAGTGAGAGCTGGGAAGGAGGAACCTTAGAGGACATGGGTTGGTCCGAACGGAACCCAAAGAACTGCGCAGCAAAAGAACCTCCGTCCCCTCAAAAATGTCAATCTATTGAATATGCTTTCGGCCGTATCTTTTTCCTTTCTTTCTTTCTTTCTTTCTTATTTCCTTTCGTAAATGATGACGATCAAATGATAAACTAAATTTGTTTTTATAACCATAGTTTTGCGCTTCTCAATGGAACAATCGCTGTTTTTGGAGAGTCTTGAGCTCAGTGGCGTCGGCTCGCGAAGTACCAGTGGCTGTGCGATAGAGCGAGGTATACCTACCTACGCACGGGGTTTCTGGATTAACTTGGATGTGGCATCTCGCGATTGATGATGATGACCTTTCTATCTTGTGGGAGGGGAAATGGTGTAAAACATGAGCTGCTAGCATGGCAGTAGCCAGGCTTAGGAGGTTATCTTCAAGCTCTGAGTTAAAGTTTACGAAAGGGATCTGTTTATGGATACAAAGAGGAAAAGATAGTAATGGATTAAGAAGAAGAAGAAGGAGAAGATCACCTGAGGATCATTTGAAGATCGATCACTCTCTTCTCTGTTGATCCGAAGGCAAAAGCCAAAATCGAAATCAAACTTGAATTGAGCAAGGTTACTCGAGCGAAGGGAAGCGAAGACTCCCGCGATGACTACGCACGGCCGTGGAGGCGTGCAACGGAACGAGGGCCACGAGCCTGGTCCCCGACGAAGGCGTCAAGCCGCCAATCAGGCGCGGCACAGGGCCAATCGGCACAGCCATGATGGCAATGAACACGAAGATGTCAACACCGAAGACGGCCGTGAAGACCGCCGAGACCGTAGACATAGTGAAGAACAGCAGGATGGCGATCATGGTCAGAACCAGAACAATGAAGAAGGTGAAGGTATCCAGAACGAAGACCAAAATCAGACGCCTCGGAGTCGGAATCGAAACCGCAATCGAAACCGCAATCGGCAGCAGCAGAATCAGAATCAGAACCAGCAGCGTGTAAAATTTCATTATGACGAATGGTTGAGTCGTGAGGAAATTGAAGCTGGCGTTTCAGATGGATCTATTTTTACTGGAACAATGCGTATCAATGCCAAGAATCGGCGCGAAGCCTTCGTTAATTGCCCGGAACTTGTGTGTGACATCTACATTCCGAGCGAGGTCGCAAGAAATCGCGCTCTAAACGGAGATGTGGTGGCCGTGAGGTTGACTGCTGAGGATGAATGGCACGAGCGCAAGGAAGCAGCTGCTAAACTTTCCTCAGGCGTGGCCAAAATGGTTGACGCCTTCGCAAAGCTTGAAATGGCAGACGACGATGAGGGTCTATGGCAGCCGCTCGTTCAGAAGAACCACCCTGCAGCCAAACAGAAAATTCATGTTGAAGACGACGCTAGCAGCGATGATGATGATGACGAAGTTGCAGATGGTGAAACCGATACTGCAAAGAAGACCAAGAAGAAGCTCTCCAAAGCTGCCAAAGCTCGCATTAAGGCCATCAACGAAGGCCATCTGCAGCCTAGAGGTATTGTGGTTGGAGTTCTTGCAGCCAATGAAGGAGCTGGTGTTAATGAAGAAAGATCGCATGCCCAAGTCCATATTGGTGTGCTCGTGCCACAGTATGGATTTGAGCGCGAGCGTCCGAGCAAGGTGGTGAAGGGCAAGCCACTAGCCGCTGAAGAAGCTTTTGTGGAGTTTAGGCCGCTTGATGCGCGAGTACCGTTTTTCCTGATCCCACGAGGTGAGGTGCCATATGAGTTTGTGCAAGACCCGGTATCCTTCGCGCCGCCGCACCAAAAGCTTTTTGAGGCGACTATTGCGAATTGGGAGGCCGAGCACCGCTTCCCTAAAGGCCGCTTGCTCCGCATGGTCGGCGAGGCTGGCGAGATTGGCCCTGAGACAGAGGCTCTCCTCATCGAAACAAACTGTGATCACGGTGAGTTCCCCGAGGCAGCCCTTGACGTGTTGCGTGAGAAGATTCCAGAAGAAGGCGGGTTTCGCATTCCGGAAGACGAGATTAAGCGCCGCCGAGATCTGAGAACCTCTCACCGCATCTTCACCATTGACCCAGCCACTGCCAAGGACCTTGATGATGCCCTTAGTTGCGTGCCTATCCCAGCTGGAGCAGTCAGTGGTACCAATGGGCCTCTCCCAGCCCACTACGAAATTGGCGTTCATATTGCTGATGTTTCTTACTTTCTGGAACCTGACACTGCCCTTGACCGGGAAGCACAACGCCGCTCAACAACTGTGTATCTTGTAAACAAGGTCATTCCTATGCTTCCAGCACTTCTTTCCGAGGAGCTTTGCTCTCTTAATGAAGGCGTGGACCGCCTTGCATATTCGTGCATTTGGCGCATGACCGAGGATGGCCAGATGCTTTCTGGTGCGCCTCCACCATGGTTTGGTAGAACTGTCATTCGATCATGTGCTCGCCTTGAGTACAGCCTCGCGCAACGCATGGTTGACGGTGTTGTGACAGAAAATAGTGTTGACACGGGCAACCCAGAAGATCCGGAGTGCTGGCCAGATCGACGTGCTCCAGCTGAACCTATCACAAAGGCTCAAGTCATTGAGGATGTACGAAACCTGTCGCGCATTGCAATGTCGAGACGCAAGATGCGTTTTGATAAATCCAAAGGTGGTGCTCTTGGTCTTGAGGCCATCAAGCTGTCCTTCCGGCGGGACGATCTTGGCAACCCGATTGGTGTCAAAACCTACCCTTTGTATGACTCGAACCGAACTATCGAAGAGTACATGCTTATGGCCAACTATCTTGTGGCTCAGCGCCTCATTTTGGATATGCAAAAGCTCGCGTTCATTCGCCACCACCCACCTCCTGACCCTCGTGGTATGGTTACTTTGATGCAGGCTATGGAACAGAAGGGCATCACCTTTGAGCCTACAGCTATGGCCAGCGCTGCAGGGCTCCATGAGACTCTCCAGCGCCTTCGCTATTCAGAGTCTGAAGAGCTTGTAGAGATCGTTAACTATCTCCTGCGTAAGCCCATGCGCCATGCTCTTTATGCAACTGCTGGATCTTTGGAGCAGCGGGATTGGCGACACTGGGCACTAAATATCCCTTACTACACCCATTTTACGTCACCGATTCGGCGTTACGCAGATGTTATGGTACACCGTCAGCTAACCTATATCCTGAACGACGCTATCGAGGACTACCCGGATACCGAAGAAATTACACAACAGATTGCGGAACACTGTAATGAGAAGAAGGATGCTAGCAAGCAAGCACAGGACGCTTCTGACCGTCTCTTCTTTTGTGTGTTCATTAAACAACGGTTTGCAAGTGGAAACCCAATCCGTACTCTCGGTGTTGTGCAGGAGCTTGGACCCCAATCTTTCACCTTACTGTTGACTGAGTTTGGCGTTGAATGCCGTGTTCACGCAGAGATCGAATGGGGTGCCTCAAAGATCATTCCTACTTACAAGGACGATGGTTCTCACCCATCTCCATCTGGTGCAGCTGAGCAAGAGAACGGTGGCCATGGTCGTCGGGGTCGCGGCCAGGGTGGGAACCGACGTGGATCCCATCAAGAAAGTAACGAGCGCAATTCTGGTCGTCGCCACCACGGCCGTCGTGGAGGCAACGGCGACCGAGGTGAGGACGATGGTGAGAATGATCAAGAGCAGAACAACAAGAAGAAGGGTAAGAAGGATGACAAGCCCAAGGGCGATGTTGTTTCTTTGAATCTTCAGCTTCGATCCCACAATGGCGGAAGGAATGCCCCGCTCGAGGAAATCACCTTGGAGCTACTTACTACGGTCAATGTGATCCTCGAGCCCACTATCAAGGCTTCCGCGCGCATTGATTTTCTTACTCGTTACATTGGCCTTTCTTCTACGGAGGTCACTCACCATCACAAGGACGCTTCACATGCGCATGCCACTGGAAAGGGTCACCATGATGCGAAGCACGACTCAAGGCCGCAGAAATCTTCTCGCGGTAGTAATCGTAATAACCGCAATCGCCGAGGTGGTGGCGGTGGGCGAAATGCATCAAACGGGGCTGCTGCGTCAGAAAAAAACGATCGTACAGACTCAGCTGGTAGTGTGCAAAAGAACAACTCCAACAACAGGAACAGAAATAGAAACAGGCACCGCAATAAGGCAAAGCCTGGGAACAATACTGGCAATGGGAATGAGGAATAGCTTCACCTTCATTTAAGGAACGCAATTATAAGTCTACCCAATTGCAAACCACAATGCCCGACTCCCAACTGTTTCTCTCTCTGCGCAAGGTATGCTTGCCCCCCCCCTTTAGCTTCGTATGTCAGAATAGGTGAAACATTTTTGTAGTACAAAGTGTAGCTAGCTTGAACGTAAAAAATAAACAAGATGAAAAAAATAAAAAAAATAGAAATAATTATGTTCGAGCTTTCGAAGTCCCATAATTAAAGCTCTGACTCTCTTCACAATCTAGTATTATTTTAACATATGTGTTGAACTCTACTTTTGCGCTGACAGTTAACCTTTTCTACGTTATTCATGATAATCTCTGTTTACATTAACTATTCAAAGTTCAGCAAATGGGAGTTCTCCAATCTTCTGTCCGGTTACTTTCTATCATTTTGCGATCCCGGATATCGTATTTGTGCACTAGGTATGTAATACTATAAAGTATTATGAGACGAGATATATCGTGATGCCAAATTCCCAG
The DNA here is from genome assembly GCA_004764695.1 of Schizochytrium sp. TIO01. Classification (NCBI taxonomy): domain Eukaryota; class Bigyra; order Thraustochytrida; family Thraustochytriidae; genus Schizochytrium; species Schizochytrium sp. TIO01. Next base: position 1,925,255 of record SMSO01000032.1, read on the forward strand.
TACGTCAACCACCTTGCCAGTGTTCATAGGAAACCTTAGTAATTCATTTTTAAATATACCGTTTCGCTCGCCATCTCATCTTTGATTCCAGCGAAAACTGCGGCGCTGGCCACTCCAATGACTATGGAGAGATTGACGAACCCAAGGCTGTGCTTTCCTGGAATAGTCCGCCTCCTGAGCGATAGTCCTATATTTTACCATAGATAACTCTTAGCGGAACCAGAGAACGTGCACGCTCCCAACCTCAAACATCATAATGATCTTACGTCTAAAGCTCGTCTACGCCAGGTAGACGGTGCCTGGGTTGAGAGAATTTCTGGTACCGGCCTGCAGATAACTCTCGGGCATGAATATTGGGCAAGCAATGCTCTAGGCGCTTGCTCTGCAATCTGCAGAGTCGAGGTTGAGGTGTTTGGAAACGTAACGGGCCCTGATCAAGTGCGCCGTTTCGAACGCGGGCACAACCTAATTGATAGTCTGACTAGTTGGCTGGCTAGGTAGCATTTTGCCAGCTTCGATTAGTTCGAGCGCTGTGCAAACACCAAGCTTCATTAATTTGTTGACGACGATTTACCTTGTCAAGGGGAAAGAAAAGAGTTGTATCGCCGCTCGTCTTCCTGGCCACGACTTGGGTTAGTCTGGGGAGCGTGATAGGGACCAGCAGAGCAGACTTGGTTCGTGTCTTCAGTAGCCTTGGCAAGGATCTGAAGGGTTTTTATCAATAATTTTCAGACAATCTGTTAAGCTGCACAAATCGCTGCAGAACTGGGTGGATCTACCTGATCAAGCTATCTCTCGATTGAGCTATACCTGTTGCCATTGGCACCGCCGCGAGTAGGCAAGTGGAGGAATTTCATTCAAACAGTAGTGAATTTTGAACTACAATGCCTGCCTCGAGAGTTTCTGCCTTTTCTACAACTTCATCAACATCTTCAGTGCGCACAAGCCTGACAACACAAACTCGAGCATCCACAAGAGTACTTGATGCTAACATTTTAGCAAAATTCCAAGAAGTAAGTTTGAGAGATCAATAGTAAATCCAGATCTGGAAACAGATGCTAACATATCGAACACGATCCTTTTGATAACTAGGGAGACACAATTTGGTTTTCACACAAACACGATGGTTTTAGACCAGGAGTAATCACAACCATTCATGCAAGCGCGCGCGTGGATGTGCACGACCAAGTGGACAATGAAGTGAGTTTGATTCAAAAGAGCAGTATTTTATCATAATCTTAAAACAAAACTTAATAGTAGCGCGAAGTCTAACGCGTTTCTTTGTTCAACATATCGTTCTACCTCTGCAGACTGTGGTGTTGAGGCCCACAAGTGCAAACCTTCAAAAACGAGATGGGAACAACCAAACAAGACATGTTCATGACATGGGTACCCTGGCAGAATTGAGCGATGCATCTATCCTTGAAAACCTTCGTAAGGGCTATGAACGTGACCTTATATATACAAACATTGGTCCCACTCTCGTCGCCGTGAACCCCTATAAAGGGGTTCACTGTACCATGAATGAACGAGCACCAGGCATTTTAAGAACAGTACGGGAAATCTATGACGAAATGCTTGAAAACAAGTCTAGCCATTCGTGCGTAGTGACAGGTGAAAGTGGTGCTGGCAAAAGTGAGTCCACACGAATGTTTGTAAATCAGCTTGCTACAATGAGCGTGCGACGCAGCGCCCAATATTTGACCAGAGACACTTCTGGCCATCAGTTTGTTCTCCAAGATCGAATTGTGCAGGCAGCACCGATCCTTGAGTCGTTTGGTAATGCGAAGACCGTGCGAAACTCAAATTCAAGCCGTTTCGGAAAATGGATTGAAATTGAGATTGATTATGCAACGGGTCAGCCGCTGTCCGCATCGATCCGAAACTATCTCTTGGAGAAATCACGCATTGTCAGGCTCGGAAAAGGCGAGCGCAACTTCCATATCTTCTATCAGTTACTCTCTGACTCTGAACGATGTGCACGCTATCAACTTCCCTCCACAGAGCCAAAAGCATTTAAACTATTACATGAGCCTGAACCAGTTATATGTGATATAGACGATGCTAGTGAGCTGGACGAGTTATGCGTGGCTATGGAGACGATGGGCATGCCAGACGAAGAGCAAGAATATGTATTTCGCTCAGTGGCCGCTGTCTTGCACCTTGGTAACCTCGAAATTATACAACCAACTTCATCAGCACCAAGCACGACATCTCATTTTGGCTATTCTGACGAGACTCTCCCATGCAAATTTACGCCAGCAAGTATTGAAGCCTTAAAGTGGGCTTCTGAAGTTTTTGGATTAGATCATGAGAATCTTGAGCATGCTCTTACACATCGTACTTTGCAAACAGGAGGGCGTGAACTCATTGTCAAACCACGTTCCTCTAATGAAGTCCGCACTTGCCTAGAAGCTTTTGTCAAATTTGTCTATAGCGCGCTCTTTGAGTGGATCACAGAGCGTGTTAACTTATCGCTTGACGGTATTGCAGACGAGATTGAGCAAGACACGTGCGCAGATGATAACTTTCAGAGATACATTGAGAGTGGCACAATTGGGATTCTCGATGCTTTTGGTTTTGAAATCTTCGAAACAAACTCGTTTGAACAGCTGTGCATCAACTATTGCAATGAAAAAATGCAACTTCACTTTAACCGATTGGTGTTCGAAGAAGAAGTTAACATGTACATGCTAGAGGGCATACTGAGTGACGAAGAGGCGCAGGAATTCTCGCGCTCATCTGCGTCTGGAATCGATGAGTGCCTTAATCTTCTAGAAGGGGGGCGTGGCTTTGGGATATTCGCCCTAATTGATGATGAGCTGAAGATCCCAAATGGTAGCGACCTCGGTCTGCTCCGAAAACTGATCGCAAAACATGGTGGTCATCCTAAATTTTCTCAGCCTAGCCCTCCGCGAGGTGCGCTGGCTCGTGCAAAGGGGAAAACAACAGGTTACCATAATCGCTTTACAATTCATCACTATGCAGGCCCTGTCACATATAGCATCGTAGGTTTCTTGGAAAAGAGCACTGATCCTATCGATGTTGAATTACAGTTGCTTTGCGCTGCTTCAAGAAACGATTTTTTCCAGTCAAGCTTTCCCACAAGGGATAAGATTCTTGAGCAAACACGTGGCCGTAATGGTAAAAAGACATTGGGCACACAGTTCAAGGAGCAACTCGAGTTTCTATCACAAATTATATTTGAAGAAGCAAAACCACATTTCATTCGTTGTATCAAGCCAAATGACGAGTCGCAAGCAGATCTGTGGAATGGAGCACGTGTTTTAGAGCAGATTCGTTATGCTGGCCTTCTCGAGGCATCTCAAGTACGTGCTAAGGGATTTTCCGTACAACACACACATGCAGCGTTCATAGACAGGTTTAAAAAGTTGTTTTTGAGTAAACATGATCGACGTCTTGAGATTGCCAAAGATGAGACTTCCGAGAACCTTCAAGATTTAAGCAAACGACTTTACTCTGATCTATTGTCAAGATCACTGCTACAGGCAGAGGGTGTTCGCATTGGTAAGACAAAGGTGTTTTTTAAAGAAAGTGCATGGTCACAGTTGAAACGTGCTCATACAGTCATCCTCAATGAATCTTCGACTCCTTTTCAGGCTCTAGTCAGGAGCTGGCTTGTACGACGTAGACTAGACAAGTTTCGGAGCGAGGTTGACCACCTACGAGAGGAACTAGCCTCTGCTGCAAGTATGAAGGATATTGGCAGCTTGACAGATCAGCTTACGCTACTTCAACAATCGAATCTTCCAGCAGCTCATTTTGTCGATACTTTAGCCGATCTTGCGCAAGAACTAAGCTCTTTTGTGGAGCGCAACTCAACAATAAGCAAGCTCCATGCAGCATTACATGGGACAAGCATCGAAACATTACGGGAGTGCACAGAGGAGTGCATTCGCGCAGGAACATCTGATGAAGTGATACGCGAGGCACAACAGGTCCTGGAGCAGCATGAAGTGTTAAATGATCTTCTCATGCGAGTAAAATGTTATGCGAACCTCTGTTACCCGACATCATCAGATGACGAAAAATCAATTGTCGAACAAGCTCGGCAAGCTCGAGATGTCATAGAAAAGGTCAAAGCAGTCGAGCGTTTAGAGAATCCCCTGATTGACTCACTTGACACCGAAGCTGTTGTGAGAACAATTTCGGCAAGGGTAGATGACGTTAAAACTCACTGCGCAAGCTTAGTTATTGCTCGATACTTGCGAAGCGTTGCCAAACGCCGCCAAGTTAGAGATCACTTTCGACGACTCTCTCTAACACGCCTTCAACTCGAGGTTGCTCTGGACAATCGAGATGAACGGGCCATTGAAGGTGCATTGATAGCAATGGGAGATCTGCAATGCGGTGAGCATGCTAGGCACCCACATCCTCTAGTTAAGGACGCCATAGCTGTGCGCGCAGACCTTCGTATTACGAAGTTGGCAGCACTCAACCAGCTTGAGCGCCTTACACGGAAGCTTGAGCGCCGTATCCGTCATCGAGAACAAGAACTTGAAGCCGAGCTTCGTTCTGCTGGACACACAGATCCTGCTGTTCTGGACACTGTTGCCTTAAGCAAGGTTCCAACAGTAGCCAAGCGGGTTGAGAAAAGGAAGTCAAAACGAATGCGAGCCTTGAGTTTGCTGCGAAATATGCCTTCGTTTTTCCACTCACATGGCAAAAAGTCACAGGTACGTAAATCTGAACTGGAACTACTGACTCAAGCTGTGGACAAGGCGCGGAGTGCAGGGGCCTCAGAGGATGATCATGAGCAGATGCGGGATGCTTTAGAACTTATACGGCGTCTAGAAATTCTTAAAGTGCAGCGCAGAAGTTCATTGAGACTGTTTAGTTCACAGTCTCTCATAAGTCTTACTGCCAATGCACCGTCCCGCGCCGCAGCAATGTGCATTGGAGAGGATGTAGACTTTGATGCTGAAGTTCCAGAAATGCATCATCCTTCTTCTCGAAGCCCCAGCTTAAGGCAGGAAGTGACTCAAGACAGCAGAGGCGCGCCAGGGAAGCGTGTTGACTTGAGTGCTGAAGAAACAGCGTCCATGCGTCGGTTATCCCGCCTGGAGATAATGCGAGCAGAAGAGGACAGTATGATGCAGTCCCTCCTGGGCTGCAATAGCAGCGAGTCTGGAATCCGAGTCAATCTTTCGGGTGAAGATCTGACTCGCTTCCAGAATCAAACATTACGATCTCAAAAAAAACAGGATCTCTGTGAGGTGGAGCATTGTGACAATGTGGCTATCGATGAGGACGATGGTTTCGGAACAATGACTCTTGATGACGACGTTGACGACGTTGATGGTGTAGATGATATCGATGATATCGATGATGTTGATGACGGCTTTGGCGGGCAATTTATGGGTGGAATTACTCTTTCGAGCAAGATGCCTCCCAACTACCATTTCCGCACTGAGAGTCTTAACAGCGAAGCCACAGGCAGAGACTCCGACATGGATCAGAGTGGGCCTGCAGAAGAGCTGGGGGAACAAGGTGCCCAAGATTTTGGTATTCATGTTCTTACAGAGGACGTGGATTCGTTCCAAGGGTCCTTGCGCAGTCCAACATCCTTTGCTGCGAAGATTAATGAACAGTTCCGTAGAAAGCTTTCTGTGAAAAAATTAGTGCTATCTCAAAAACGGTCCATGGAGAAGGCATCGTGGAGCTCAAAGAAACTTACAAAGGTTCAATCATGCACGAATATGGAGATGATCAAGCACAAAGCAGCTTCTCCAAGCGTAGATAAGGTGGATGAAACGCCGAGTTTGAGCGAGCTCGGCTTAGATTTGCCAGATGCGACGTCATCTGCAGAACGAGCGATCCTAGAAAGAATCTGTCGAGAGAGTGACATGCGCAAGGTCATCCAGAGACGAGGCTGGGAGGCGCGCAGAGGACTTACAGGATGCCTCGCAATGCCTGCAGTGCAAGAAAGTGCTTCAAATCAAGAGAAAGAGAACCTTGTGGACCAGGAAGAATCATTGGGGTTTCAGCTTTTTCCAGGAGCAAGTAAAAATGCAACTCCCAATGCCGCCGATTTTTCTTTCTCTTCAATGTATTCGAGCAAGTCAGCTGCTATAGCATCAGTTCCAACCGAAGCGATGCAGGAATCTCGTGACCATCCAAGCTTTCATTCTGAACTCTCCGATCAAACGATTCCTGAACTTGTACGACGAAAACGCGCCCTCCAGCAAAAACAACGACAACACCGACAGCTCATGCAGCAACATCTACAAGGTACCTCATCTTTGTTTAGTGACACTTTAGCTTTTTGTTCGCCCACGACGAGTGCTTCAAACTCCATATCTTCGCGAGCTTCTTCGAATATGTCTCGGAGCTCAGTGAAAGCATACACAGAGCACTGGGAGGCAATAGCTTATGTATCCAAGAACGTTGTTTCATCCAAAACATTCTAAGTACTGTTCTATAAGGCTCCATTTGAAGACTAATCTAGTTCTTCGTTAAACTCTAGATCCCTTAAAAAAAAAATAAAAAAAAAATCAACATAATCGCTTCAACGTGCTATTTTTATATTGACAAATAGCCATTAGGAAGAAAAAATCAAATAGCTTACTCATAAAAACCCAAGTTAGCAGCCCATTGACGTCTTTTGCAGAGCTTGTCTACAGTTAAACATTACCAAATCTGGGGAGCAAGCATACATCAGACATTAAAAAATGGGGATGTCAAAAGGATTCAACAAAGTATTTATTCTTCTTCTTTTTCTTTTTAATTTTTTTTACAAAAACAGGACCAACACAGATGTGCATATAAGATGGAATCAAGTTCGGGTAGAGGATTCGAATTGGCCAATGGAAATGTCGAAACATTCTGACCGTCAACCGATAACGACATCAGTTTGCCGCTAATTCATACGCAGGTAGATATGTATTACTTAAGAACAATACACGCAATGCGCTCTCACTTTTTGCAATCGAGGCAGCGGCCCAACTCACGATCAGGGAAGAGAAAGTCTCGGAGGCGACGCTTGGCCTCCTTGGACTCCGGAAAACCGTTGTCAACCTTACGGTCCCAAATGACCTTGTTCGACGGAAGCACTGTGATCTTATAAGTGCCACCCTCCATAGACGGTGCTAAGTTAACACTGTAGAGGTCCGCCTCGAAGGTGTTCAAGATCTCCTGTGCCATGTATGCAGCCCTGAGACCCCATTTGCACCGGCAGCAGTACTCAATCTGCACCGAGGGTTTATCCTCTTGAGCCACAGTCTCAGGGCCTTCCTCGCGAGCCTTTTTCGCAGCTTCTTCTGCTGCAATTCTTGCAGCCTTAGCAGCTTCACGTTTCTCGCGTGACTTTTGCGACACCACAACGAGACCCACACACGCTGCCGCCAAGGCCACGATGCTCGAAGTTGCTGCCAACCAGCCAGACCCTCCCTGCGATGATGCCGAGGGAGACTGCTCCCAGCTTGATACCGGTCCACTCGACATTATCTTCTACTTCTTGCCCTCCCTGTAAGGTACCTTCGCACGGTCTTCTAAAGCTCTCCAAGCTCTCCGCCCGGCCCAAGCAATATCTGATTGCGGTTCTGCAACATTACATTCATTGCACGAACTCTTCTTCTGATTCACTCTAAGCACTCTCGTATCTAGGCCCTAATACATAGCCAAGACTTATTGATGCTAAGGCAATCCATTCAAGTCTATAGTTTAAGATAGGTAGTTCTTAGTGAGAAAATCTTAGTGTAATTCCTCTAGACGGCGTTACAAGGATCTCGCGAAGGAACACATGGAACTATGGGAACTAATAGAACATTTCAGTAGCTGGCTATAAAACAATGGGGCTGTACACAGCACATGAATGAATGATTCTGAGATCAACTCAACTCGATGACTCCCTCGCTACAGGTTAAAGTCTTTTTAGCGAAGGTAGAAAGAAACCCAAGCCAAAGCAAAACAACGAGTCATTACTCGACGACTGCGTAGGTAGTAGTACCCAGGCACCTACCTACTAAGTATGATGAAGTGGAAGGCCAATGGGTGACACATGCAATGCCTAACTGAATGCCATGCCATACCTATCAGGTGCTGCCTCGTATGATGTGGTGACGATGAAAATCAAGAAGGTCGGCAAGTTAAGATTTAGAAAGCATTAAGTTAGCACCGAGTTCAACCTGGTCGATCGATACCCAATGGTTGGATTGCTAAGTACGAACTGATGAGGTGCTTTACCATTCCTTCAAGAGCTGACCTACGAAACGGAGTTCATTTCACCTTGCATCGGCCCTCGAAGAAAACCGTGACTCGAAAGTGGAGTTTGCGAAATGTGAGCAATTTTTGTGCGAAATGCCAAACATGGCAAGCTCCTCCTTCACAATCTCAAGTTTCACAATTAGGCGCAAATGAATGCAGATATTCGATAGTTTATGCTTCTCGGAGCATACCTTCCTCTGTCTATGAAGACCGCGGTTTGTTGTCGGGCCTGGAGTTTGCTGGAGCTCGTGCTAATGTCAGCCTGAAGTTGGTTATCTCAGGTTATATTGCTTGCGCTTCTATGATAAAGCACAGGTAGTGAGTGCTACACTTCTCTCTCCAAAGAGTGCTGCCAAATTGCAAATTAGAACTTCCTGATTGGTTTCGGAAACACGATGAAGAGATTGAGATTTGCCTATCACCCGATAGCGATAGTATGCTGCTTCTACCTCATTGCCGGGAATTGGTTCAAGTTGGAGAGCGAGTGAGCCGCGTCGTCATGGTCTGAAGCCTCGCTTCGGTAACATCCAAGGACGTCATTGATGTATTTTTAATTAACTGGTGCTGCTCTACCTAGAGAGTGAGTGCCTGGGCACCTATTGCCTTACTTTGAAGTTTCGATGTAAACTTATGGAAATGTAACTAAAAGAGCTGTCTTCTGCATTGTGAAAATAGGGCCTTGCAAGCAGCATTGCTCCCATTGCTCACTCCTTGGGAGTGGCCGGGACTCAATTATTCTACATCCTCATTCCTCAACCTTGCTCGAGACCAGCAACTGTAAATGCAATTCATAGTGTGTCATATGTTATGCATGTCAGTCATGATAATAGCTACATACCAATAGGTAGATCGGTAGAAGCGGCGATGGTTTTCGTAAAACATCTAACTCGACACAGCCATCGCATTCTTCTACGAATGGCCTCAAAAAGAGCCGCAACAAGGTACCCGCACCTGTGCTTTTGCTTCCATAGCACATCAGCTCTCAGCCGTGCTTAAAGACTTCACATCCCGTACTTTGTACTACAGTGTTTTCTTTCTTCAACTCTGAATTGTGTAATGCTCCTTCTAAAGTAGTGTGTTCATTACATACATTTTGGGGGGGTTTATAACTTTTTAAAGTACCTTGCTGCTTGATATATGTATATATATACATATACATATATACAGATATATAGTTTTAAATTTTAAAAAAAATTAAAGATTAAAAAAAAATCCCTTAAAACATAAAAAATAAAAACATTGGGGGAGAAATGGAAAGAAAAAAGAAGATGAATTACAAAGTTTTGGAAAATCAGAAAACGACTTGAAGAATGCCAATGCTCGCGGAGCCGTGCGAGCAATATTCCCGGCAAATGATGACTTCTGAAGAGCCGTCGACGACCGAAGTTGGACCCAAGTTGAGGTTTGCCTTATTTCTCAGCCACTGCCAACAAGTCGTGGTTAGTTTACAAATTCCTTCTTATTGGACCTCTTTAACCAAGAGGTTCACAGCCGCACAATCTATCGATCGCCTTCAAGCTGCTCTGGTTGTCCTTCGTTCGAGCTTAAGCTGATCAAAAAGCGCACATTCGTCGATCGTTGCAGGACAATCAACCAACCAACCAATTAATCAATCAATCGTTCAATCGTTCGTTCATTCATTCCTTCCTCACGTGCCATCATCGGACATTGTCTGCTGCGCTGTCCACAGAACAATCAATACACACTAAACAGTAAACAGTAAACAGCAAACAGCAAACAATAAACAACTCATAACAATCTAACGCACTCAACAGCACCACCTATAAACCATAATCCCAAGAGCAGCGTCGGTGTCCGATCGTTCCCGTCAATGGCCATCGCCGTCCAGAGCGCGAAGGAATCTCATCTCCGCAGCGACCATCAAACGCAAACCATCGGCAGACAGTACATCATCAAACGGGGTGACAGCGCAGATCGACACTCCGCAGTAACGAGATTGGTGAACGCGCAGCACCATCATCAATGATAGATACACAGTGCAGCTAAACACGTGAAGACCGAGGTACATTACATTTTCTTGTCTTCGAATGAATGAATGAATGAATGAATGAATGAATGAATGAATGAATGAATGAATGAAGAATGAATGAACGAATCAATCGATCAGTTAATCAATCAACCATTCAAGATATTGATTGTCTTTCCTTGTGTTGATTAGCATTGCAAGATGTCGCCAATATATTGATTGTCTTTCTTTGTGTGTTGATTAGTATTGCAAGATGTCGTGAATGCATTGGTTGTCTTTCCTTGCGTATTGATTTATAATTGCAAGATACCGTCAATGCATTGGTTGTCTTTCCTTGCGTGTTGATTTAGCATTCATTGCAAGATATCGTCAACATATCGATCGTCTTTCTTTGTTTGTTTCGATTCTCGACAGCTTTGCCGTCTACGATGAAGGGTGCCCGCTAGGGGCGTGCTAGTGCTTACGCTAGCAGTGCGCGCCTGGCAAAGCGCTCTCTCGGAGTCGGACTCTGCCGCAAACCCGCGCCGCTGTCCAGGAACACTCCTTGACTGCGCGACAAACTCGCTGCTCAGGGCGGAGCAGGGTTGGGCAGGCAGAGCAGGCGATGCCGAAGGCAGACAGGCGAGCGGGCTCGCCCTGCCCAGGTCTGGTAGGAGCATCATCCGCAGCTTCGAAGCGAGCGGGCAGCGGCCAAGAAAGAAGAAGGCGAATCTGACTCTCGAGGTCAATCTAATCTTTCCAAGCGATTTAGTTTTCAAGGTCAGATCAACATTTTTTCGTTATTTCTTGTTTGTTTATTTGTTTGTTTGTTTGTTTGTTTGTTTGTTTGTTTGTTTGTTTGTTTGTTTGTTTGTTTGTTTGTTTGTTTGTTTGTTTGTTTGTTTGTTTGTTTGTTTGTTTGTTTGTTTGTTTGTTTGTTTGTTTGTTTGTTTGTTTGTTTGTTTGTTTGTTTGTTTGTTTGTTTGTTTGTTTGTTTGTTTGTTTGTTTGTTATGGGTACCTGTCGTTGCTAGTATTCACAATGTTTACTTATGTGTACCATGTTGTGGCAATTCAAGTTTCTGACTTTCTTGCAAACTTGCTACTCGTGGTTATCCAGCTGCTACTAGGCGCAGTAGCAGCAATTTTGCTAGTCTTATTTTTTTAATTTTTTTTTTATTACTTTAAATGAAAACAAACAAACAAACAAACAAACAAACAAACAAACAAACAAACAAAAGAAAACAAAAGAAAAAGAGAAAGAGAAAAGTTTGAGTGGGAATCCTCTCTTTCGAAAGAGAGAAGAGCTGCCATAGGGGTCTATTAAGCCGCAGGTATCCGTGATTAATCATGCTTATTGCGTCCAAGCAAGAATGGAGAATGGCGCCTGAGACAGCAGAAGAAGAAGAAGAAGAAGAAGAAGAAGAAGAAGAAGGCGGAGCGAGCATCGAAAGCGGCAGCAGAGAGAAAGCCGCAGTGGTGCTGCGAACTAGGCTGGAGTCCTGCCTGTCCGAGAGCCACGGGCCGTTGGCTGCTGGAGCTTGCCTGCCTGCCTGCCTGCCTGCTCGCGCCTTGGTTTCCTCGAGGCAGCTGAGGAAACCAACTTCAACAGCAAATCTGCACTCAAACTCCAAAGAAAAAGAAAAGTAATTTGCTTTTCAATTCAAGTTGTTCATTATCTCTTTCATTTCATTTCATTTCATTTCATTTCATTTCATTTCATTTCATTTCATTTCATTTTTCTATTTCGAGCATTTGCTCGTTTAGTCACTTAGATGGTTAGGGTAGTAGTGAGTGCTAAGTAGGAGGTAGCGAGATCCTTTTTCTCTGTTTCTTTTCTTTGGGAAATGGTGACAGTTTAATGAAAAACCATCGAAGAAGATACATCCGCCCACAAGAGCACGCTTCTGGGAGAGGTGATCGCGATGCGCTCTGATAGCCGGCCTGAGGTCGGAGCGTTTCTGGCAGAGAGTGAAGCATATGGAGGCCATTTCGTCACTCAAACTCATCGTCTGGTCGATCGTTTGCCTGCGATTTATCGATTGATTGATGATTGATTTATCAGATTTGGCATTTCGTCGATTCTCATCTGTCCACTAACACACCCTATCGCCTACCTACCTGTTTCGCTAAGCCCCTTCCACTTCTTCATCTTGTTGCGCCACTTCGTTTCCCTCCTCTTCCTCTCCTCATTATGATATGATGCTGTGAATCTGTTTGTTCTAAACACTCATGATGTTGAACTTAGCTATTGATTGATCTATGGTTCAATCATTTCATTCATATTTTTGGAAAGTAATATAGTATGTGAGATAGATCAGCATAACAGCAGTGAAGATAGAGCGGTACATTCATTATGAAGTCGTAGTGATGATGGATGTGTAAAAACAACAACTTTTTCTTTCTTTCTTTCTTTCTTTCTTTCTCTCTCTCTCTCTCTCTCTCTTTAATTTATTTAATTTATTTAATTTTTTTTTTAAATCTATAGAGTGTGTTCTATCTGATGCACTACTAGCGACTATAGTAATCGTATCCCTAAGACTGTCTATCGTTCACTCGTTGGTTTCTTCTCCCATTCAATCTATTTTTTGAGAAAAGGAAAAGAAAAAGTCTTCATTTTGTACTTCTTACTACTAAAAAGGTTAAAGAGATCATAATAATCAAAGCCAAAGCAAAGCAAAGCAAAGCAAAGCAAGCAAAGCAAAGCAAGCGAATCCTACTCGACAGCAATCCCTGAACTAGCTCGACAGGTCTCGTTTGCCTTCGTTGCCTCCACTCCTCTCTCTTTAAAATGCTTGCCACCAGCGCCCGCCGCGCGCCCGCCGCCGTCTCTGCGGGATCCCGTGCCCTGAGCTCGTGGACCGATGTGCCCATGGGCCCTGCCGACCCTATCCTTGGTCTCACGGAGATGTTCAACAACGACCAGGACCCTCGCAAGGTAAGCCTTGGCGTTGGTGCTTACCGTGACGACAACGGCAAGCCCTGGGTTCTCCCCTCCGTTCGTGCTGCTGAGAAGAAGCTTCTCGACGACCAGGTCAACAAGGAGTACCTCGGTATCGCCGGTCTCAAGCCCTTCGTCGACCTCTCCCTCAAGTTCGCCTACGGTGCTGACTCTGGCCCCCTTGCCGACAAGCACATCGCCGGTGTGCAGACTCTCTCCGGCACTGGTGCCTGCCGTCTTGTCGCCGAGTTCTTCAACCGCTTCAAGATCTCCACCAACAACGCCATCTACATGCCTAACCCGACTTGGGGAAACCACATCCCCATCTTCAAGAACGCCGGCATGGACGTTAAGCAGTACACTTACTTCGACCGCGAGCTCGTCGGTCTTAACTTCGATGCCATGCTCAAGGACATCAAGGACGCCCCAGACGGCTCCGCCTTCCTCCTTCACGCTTGTGCCCACAACCCTACTGGATCTGACCCCACCATGGAGATGTGGCGCGAGATCTCTGACGTCATGAAGGCCAAGCGCCACGTGCCGTTCTTCGACTGCGCATACCAGGGCTTCGCCTCTGGTGATGCTGAGAAGGATGCCGCCGCCATCCGCCTCTTCGTGGAGCAGGGCCACCAGGTGTGCTTGAGCCAGTCCTTCGCCAAGAACTTTGGCCTGTACGGTGAGCGTGTTGGAGCCCTCAGTGTTGTCTGCGAGGACAAGGACGAGGCAGCCCGCGTTGAGTCCCAGCTTAAGCTTCTCATCAGACCCATGTACTCCAACCCGCCCGCTAACGGAGCCCGCATTGTGCAGACCATCCTCAGCGACCCCAAGCTCGAGGCCCAGTGGCGCGATGAGTGCAAGAGCATGGCTGACCGCATCATCCAGATGCGTGACCTCCTCAAGGGAAACCTCGAGAAGGAGGGATCTTCCCGCGACTGGAGCCACGTTACCTCCCAGATTGGTATGTTCTGCTACTCTGGCATCTCCCAGGAGCAGGTTCTTGAGATGCGCGAGAAGCACCACGTCTACATGACCAACGACGGCCGTATCTCCATGGCTGGTGTCACCACCGGCAACGTCGAGTACCTCGCCGCTGCTCTCCACGACGTCACCAAGTAAATTGATTCTTGTTGATGTTGATGTTGAAGGTATTGAAATAAATTCCTACCGCATCTCTCGTGTGAAAATGCTTTTGCAGCTAGCCAGTTGTGTTTTCAGGCCTGACCAAAGATCTAGCTGGTTCCTCTTGCATTTTTGCTCTCTAAATCTCTGTGGTGTTCATTCACTCACTCCATAGTGTGCTCGCTCGCTAGCTTGTATGCAAGTGTGAATGGGACCAAATTTGACACGGGTGGCCAACATGTTTTTGTTGACGATTGGGATAAACAATGTGATTTTTCTCCCCTAATGTTGATCATGGTAATGGTGAATGATGATAATCAAACGGGGTACACTTCTTTCTCCTAGTGGGAAAAAGAAGCGTGACGCACTCCGAACAACTGTCACCAGCCAAGCTTAACTTAAAAGTAAAATCTACTTTCTTTCTCTGATGAATGAGTCTTCAAGAGCCCCGTTTGGTGTGCCATCTCAATTCTTTCCAACCGGTTTTACACTACCCTAATACTACTTTATATTTCACTTTCTGATTTCTTCTACCTCTTTTCCTCCCTATCCATACTTCACATCTTACTTTGATGGAAGATAAATCATTCAGCTTACAACAGTCAATGAAAAAATCAAAGGAACAGCTAGAGCTTATGATACTGGATGATACAAATCTTTTGAGCAAAAATTGAGGACGGCACTCCACGAGCACCTGCGTGTTTAGAACCTCTATCTCAATCTGTAAACAACAACAACAACAGCAAGATCAAGATCAAGAACAGTCTCATTGAGACAAGACATCCAAATCAAGATGTAAGTGTCTTCGTAATTGATAGCAACCACGCGCTCCAAGTTTGAGAGGAAAAAGAATCCTGCATTAAAAAAATCTTTGAAAATTTTCTAGACATGCATCATCTTCAAATGCTGTCGAAGGGTAGGTAATACACCAACCTTTACAATTCTTAAATAAAGGAGCACCATAATTGAGCTCATTATATTCAAGCTTTTCGTGCTGGAGGGCTCATACGCTAGATACTTTGAGAACCCTTATGAAAGTTCAAATCCAGAAGCACTTTTGATTGCAAATAAAAGTTTTTCCTGAAGAACCTCCTTGCTGGAATATTTAGGCAGTTTCAAAAAATTGACACAAGTACTTGCCGTAGGTAAACGATCTCCGTCGTTCTCAATGTTTACACAAGCGATGCACAATGGAGGATGCAATGAACCAAAGCCTTGCAATGGCGGCTTGCTACATGACGTAATAAATCGTAGTAATAAGCCGCGCTCCTCTGCATCCATCTCTGAGACAACCTCCCAAAATGCCTGAATGTATGGCTGGGAAGGGTGATAACCGTGTGAATATGTGCATGCCAAGCGCATTTTCTGTACATCAAATCCATCATCCGAACCGCCAATCACGAGCTGCATTTCACGAGGCTTGAACATCTGAATCCACTTGAGTGAGATAAGAGAAGAAAAGCCTGTAAGAAAAGCCTCCGTTTGGGGCCTAAACTCCTCATTCAATCGAAAGCTAGACAACCGCGAAATGTAATGCACGTAGTTGTCCTTAGTCACTTCAATATTAGAACCACCTGGAACAAGGTCGAAATCCACTGTTTTGCTACCACATTGGCGGGACACACTAAACGTCAAACCCACCTCACCAGGGTCCGAAAGGGACTTCAGATGGATTACGTTGCGGTAGATTTCCGGGTCAAGACTTTGCAAATCATGCAGATGATTGCGATGGCCTAAGATAGAGTTCAGGAAAAAAGGTGCAAGTCTAAGCTCGAGAAGAATTCCTTCGTAAACAGCCTTGCCCAACATCCGTCCAATGAATTGATAATGATGGAGAGACGAGCCAGTAGCAAGGGAGCTATCTGGGTTCGGATACAGTTCTTGATTGGCTGATATTTTCCATAGACCATTGTTTGGGTCAAATGCTTCTTTCATAAACTCTAATAGAAACTCTTTAAAAAGGCCTCCGCCATCAATGCCTCGCTCTGCAACGCCTTGTTGGCTCATAAACTGCACCTGTATGCGGCCCTTTAGAGACGCCTTTTCATGCAGCGCCTCAAAGGCATCGTCATATACGGTGCCGCGACGAACAGTGAGGCGCGTGAAGTTGTCATACCGAGTACGTGCCGAGACTGAGTGTCTATCACTCCGCAGGAAGTGGTCAAATACTTTTGTGCGTTGATCGAAAGGAACAGCCTCTGGAAGAGCTCGAAGAAGGTTTTTCACTCGATCAGATGCATTCTCTGGGGAGACGCCTTCCTGTACAGCATCCTCCATGCGTGAATCCTCATCTTCTGATGAGTCGTCACTCATCCTATTAGACTCATCATAGGACATTCCACGACGTCTAGCAGCAGACGCTCTCCGTCTTGCAGATGCGCCAAGTCGTTCGGGCCTCTTGAGGGTCTGGGATTCATCCCATGCGGATCGCGTATTGACTATATTCACAAGGCGAGGGATGCGACTCAAAGAAGCTGTTTGCCGAACGACCCCACTTCCTGCGATGCCGAGCTCATCCTCTCTGATTTCAGGAAAGAGCCACTGGGAATCATCCATGATGGGGTGACGCGAATGACGATCATAGAGTTGATCGTATAACTCTGCGCATTTCTTCATCATTTCATCAGGAAAATCTTGTTTACTTGGCACAGAAGTATCCTTTTGCTCCCAAAGGCCTTCGTACAACACATGTTTCAGGAAAAGAGCGACAAGTCGTAACAACTCAACCGACAAGGGAACACCATTTACAAAGATCTCCTCGTCATCAAGAGCTGGAAGGAGTTGACATGTAGCTGCACATGTAAACGTAACCACACTGCAGACCTCTTTCAAGCGACCTTCACTAAAGAGAGATGGGGAAATAAATCCATCTTCATCAAGAAAGTCCACGAGAGTAGACCAAAGCATACGTACTAGTGAACGGTCATGCGGACTAAAGGCTACGGCGCCTATAACCACACCAGACGCACTGAGCGTATCTAAAGCATTTACATTGCTACCCTGAGAGTTTACAGCTGCGCTAATTCGAGAATGAGTCCAATACTTTCGAATAACTTCGTATGCAGAGCAAACAGCAAGCAAAAGGTCGAAATTTGGTTGGCTAGCGCCATCTGCCCCAGGATCAAGAACAGAATAGAACTCGTGTTGAACCATTCCAGGATCTCTGAGTTGTTTTAGCTCAGGTAAAGTCTCGAGAATATGCCCATGTTGAGAGCTTTGCAGCATATATGCAATAGAACGCCAAAACGCAGCTCGCAGATCATCACGTCCTTCTCCCTTGTCTGCACATGCACGGGAGATTCGAATGGAGTTTGCAACAACATGGTTGTCCTCCGAGGACTTCGAGTCAACTATTGATCCCAGCCCTCGCAATGCTGCAGCCCACGCTTTTGCGGAGAACTTCTCTCGAAGAATTTCATCTACACCATACTTTTGCAATAAGTCACCATCGATACTAAGAACTGAGCAAGCGAATTCATGCATAACCAGTTCAAGCTCACTTTGTTCTTGGACATCAACGTCATTGTCATACGAGGCAGATGAGCGCATCTTTTCATCTAACTGGATTTGCTCAACATACTCTGCAAACATGGAACAGAATAACTGTACAAGGGATAACTCCTCCGTCCTGCGGTGTAGCTTGCGAATCTTGATAAGGCTATGGAGTACAGAGCTAACAGAACCTGCACATCTGTGAGGCCGATGGCGTGTGCTGATGAGTGAGACTGAAATCACCCGTATATTATTGCTCTGCTCTAGAATTCTAGACAGTGTGACTACAATGGTGTGCACCAACTCACTCTCGTCCACTCCCTTCCTTTGGTACGCCGAGAGATTATCACGAAGAGTGAGTTGGAGATAATTCATAAGTAAACTGCATAATGCCAAGACTCTCGTGTTGCTCACTAAAGCGTCTGCACTTTCTGGTGCGTCTTGGGCCTTAGCAACCCACTTGCAAAAGTTTAGCATGTCTTTACCACACACATCTTCTCGACTATCATCATATCCGAAGACGAAAAGGTTGACGAGGCGAATCAAAATTGGCATTGGAACTACGAATCCGCGCACAGCAGCCTCGACCCCTCTGATATCATGAACTTTGCTTGACCATTCTGCAATTGCAGCTCGTTTCTCATTTTGCCGAACCTGGTATGAATACAGAACTCGCTTTAAAACAGCCTGGGCTGCAATTTCATCTTTCTCGCGCTTACGTCTTTCGCGATCCTGCTTTACACGTGCCGTAAGTGCTTTGCGACCTTCTTCACGAGCGCTTTTGCCTCGCATAGAAACCTGTCGGCTCGCACGGAACGAGCCATCCCACATAGTTCTTGACTTTGATTGTAAGACCGATCTCTAAACAAATAAAAAGTATTCTTCAAAGCCTCTTTTCCGTAATCCCCCGAGAGCTCCGGTGTGCTTTAGATCCAAGCTCCTTAGGGCTTTGAGAGGATTGTTCGCAGCTTCACGTCGAGAAGAAATGATATCTCTTGATTGATCGTACAGAACAACTCGCCGGTTTTTTATGTCGCTCAGAGCACTCGCTCAGGCACTCGCGCCAGCAAGTCTCCCCTCCACGTAGCGAGACCCCCAAGGCTTCGTTTGTACAGGCCTACGTATATCAGACGCAACTGCCCGGATTTCCTGCCGCTGCTGCCTCTGAAGGCCCGCCAATTCTTCGTTTGCTCTTCTTAATCTCGCTTCTTCTGCTTTAAGCTTATGAACACAACAGTAGAAAGTTTCCCATATCTATCTCACAACTCATTTCTTTGAGAGCAGCATCTAAGCGAAACACTACCAGTTAGTTAGCCCCCAACGCGTGAAGATCACGAGCACCATCAGGTCCCTTCTCGAAGCTGCTAAGCTTGGTATTGCTCCTGTGAATTGCTTTCACTAATTCTACATACCTACCTACCTGCCTTCCACGATGACCATCGGTAATGCCAGCTTTAAGACAACCGTGATTCAATAACCCAGCCAAACTTAAAGACGTTGCAGTCTAGTACATCAATGCACAATTTGCACACTCTGGCAAACTCTCTAAGAGAAAAGCGACATGGAGTAGTAGTGATCTACTTGTTATCTTAGGACTCTAACTCCTACCAGTTACCGGTACTCGGTCACCTCTATTAAGCCTAGTAGAGGACGAATAAAAGACACGATTGCGTCCAGAACTACTGATAGGGTGGAACTGTAATAAATGCTAAGCTATGAAATAAAATACGCATGAGGCGCTGGTAGTCACTGCTGTGATAAAAGTTATGTGAGGTCCTAGGTCGAAATTGCCAAAAGTGGAGATAGGAGACAGCTACCTAAGCAGGGACAACTAGCAATGAATAAATTAAATCAACAATCGATCAATCTATTAATCATAACCAAAGCACGAAATCATCCTTTACCTCCTTCATCGAGACGCCCGTGCACGAGTTAGTTGTAGTGATTTGGGTTCACTCGAAGGTCAGGACGCAAGACCCAGAGCCGCTTTTCAGGCTGAGGAGTCAGTGCCCTCCCTGGCTTCATCTGGGTATATTAGTTGCCACTTCTTACTGAGCTGGTGCCTTAGTTGGTACGGCCCTGCCCGAAAACCATATATCTTGAAGCAAAACCTCTCGACCGAGACATTGACTGGGTTTGCAGAGAGGTAGCAGTTCACGTCAGGGTTACATCAACAACACGATGCTCGAAGGAAGGCTTTTGGAGTACTGGCCTTCGAAGCGGCTTGTGGCGTTTGAGAGTGGCGCTTGTGGCTCTTCTTCAGTAGTTATACTTCTCGGAGGACTTACAGATGGACTTGTGCCCACGCCATACACAAAAGTGCTAGATGAAAGGCTCAAGGAGGCTGGACATGCACTGGTACAGCCCATTCTGAGAACCTCATATTGCCAGTTTGGTACTGGCACCTTGCAGCAGGATGCCGAGGATCTCACGCACCTGCTCTCATTTATTGGCGATGATCCAAACCGCACTGTAAATGGTCCCGTGCAGGTGGCCATGATCGGTCATTCCACAGGTTGCCAAATGATTTGCACCTTTACTCGAGATGCACCCGAGCATTTGCGTGCCATGGTGAAGGTGGTTGCGTTACAGGCTCCAGTGTCCGATCGTGAAGGCTTGGTGATGGAAATGGAGGATCATCACCTCAAGTCTATTTGTGAGGCCGCTCAGAAAGCTGTTGATGCAGGTGAGCCAAAGAAAATTGTTCATACACTCTGGGGCAGGGCACCTGTGATGGCCCGCAGGGTGCTTGACCTTTTTGTGAAGAATGGCTCTGATGATTTCTTTAGCTCCGACTTCACCGATGCAGAGCTCGTTGCTAAGCTAGGCCACCTTGCTTCTTTCAAGACTCTTTTCGCAATCTCCTTAGATGATGAGTATGTACCTGATATGGTATACCCTGGCCTCGCACAGCGCTTTCAGGCGGCGGTACCAGGCAGTGAGCTTCTCGAGATTGAGAACGGTAATCACAGCTTGTCAATGCCAGATGATGGTGGTGAGCAATTTGTGGAAGCATTTATTGAGCTTTTGCCGGAACCGTCTGGGCCAAAGGGTGGGGAAGGTGAGAATGAGAAGAAACTTGGCGAGAAGAAAGGTTCCTCTCGAGAGGAGTCAACACTTTCCGCATGGGCCCATTCTCTGGCTCGTACTTTGACCAGCGGTGGGTCACATGCTCCGTCTGTTGTCAGACCTGTAGAGGAGAAGAATTCCAGTGCTGCAATATCTTCGGATTTGCAGCTGGAGGAGGCCTGAATGAAACAATACATCATTGGACAAGATTTTTGTTCACAAACTGAAATGATACTTCCCAGACAAAAATATTGAGAAGAAATAAACACGCAACCTTATAAACAAGAAAACCTCACAATTTTAATTATTCTGTTCTTGCGTATTTCCTTTCCTTCTCTTTTACTTCAAGTCAACTGTAATGGTTTGATCTAAGATTGAAAAAGTAGAATAAAGATTGGGATTGTTAAGTGCTCGCGAGCCTTGACGTTTCCTCTTCCAAGCAAACTCGAAGAGAATTTCGGTATTTCGCAGGCTTCATTTTAAATATTGCTAGAAGCGAACCTTGATCGATAGCTGGGTACACCTACATCAAAGCTTTATTGATAAGTTGAACACGCTCTCAGACGACTACTGACTTTATCGTATGCAGAGATAACTTCCTATAGCATCTATTAGTGTCTAGTTATGTCACTTCTAAGAATATGAAATAAATAGAAACGATAGAAAAGAGAGGAGAATGATGCATGTAAATCGCTTTGGAGCTTAAGTGCGACGCCGGACCGCCAAGTTTTGATCCAACGTGTGAAGCAAAACAAATTAAGGGCCTCCTCGAGCGCTTTTGCCTGCCTCTAGGGTGGCTGAAAGACTTAGGGCAATAGACGAAGCCTTCACAGCTTTCCAAGATGGTGCGCATGCGCGGAGCGAAGTCTCCGCCACCCAAAACTGGTGCTATGCGCCTCTTCACAGTGCCTACGAACAGGTGAGTTAGTGGTGGAATCCCTCAAATCATGTTAATATTTATCCCCGAGCTAGCTCCTAACAACGCTGTTGTGTTGCGATATTTGTGTTGGTCTGTCTGCCATAGAAAACTTGGGTTTCACTTCCATTTTTGGAGCTTAATAGGTGCACTGGTACCGCCTGCGCTCGTGTACCTGCTTGCAATCTCAGTTGAAGATAAGATGGAGTAAGTTCACATTTGTACGATCGCATCTCTTGGATCATCTTTGTTTTTTAATTTATAAACAAAAGGAAAGCATATGGGCAATGCTCCTGGATACTGACAGATTTCAAATAATAACCATCACAGAAAAACTGGCGATGGGAAAAAGACGGAACAACGAGACCTCGTAGAATCATTAATAGAGCAGGACTTTGATTCTGTGTCCTCAAAGGTAGCAGATCAGGTGAAAGATCCTCAGGAACGTGCAAGCATTATTAATCAGTTGCTTGCGTCAAAGCTTGATGCATTGTCAAGTCAGCTTTCTGAAGTCGAGTCAAGGCTTGAAATCGCAGAGCGATATAATAGGATCTCGCCTCAAGCTGTAAAAGAAAAGTCTCTACGCATTTTTAACCTTGTGAATGGCATTTCACCAGCGCTAGATACTTCTTTATCCTCAAAGGCGACCGATGCCAAGACGAAAGCACCAGATTCTCCACCAAGTAGTGAAAATGCTACCTCATCTCATCGTGCGGAACATCAGCAAGGACCAGCAAACAGCTATACAAATGACTCTGAGTCTATATCAGGGGATGTTGCATCACAAATTTCAACAGTTAGTTCAGGACCAGTTTCATCTCCGCTTCAACCTACACCCGTACCGGCGGCAGCAAGTAAAAGTTCGCCCCAACAACAAGAATCGCCTAGTTCTATGTGGAGCTGGTTTGGTACATGGTCCTCCTGGGCTCCTTGGGGGCGCTAACTGACTATTCAAGCCTCAAAGTAGAGCCACATTGTTTTTTATTTTAAGATAGAAATTATTCACTCTCCAGGTAGTAGAACTTGGTGTCTCCAAAACTCGTTTTTTTCTGGACTATCCACTAGCAGATAGAGTTTTGAATTAAAACTTGAGAGAAGCACCAAAGTCCAAACGCAAATCGAACGATTGTCACTCTCACTTGTCAAAGGCTACTCCTATCTATTGGGTAGAAACCCAAGTCAAAACAATCACTCACACTGGTCTTGAAGTACCCTAGGTACAGTTAATTTCGTACAACTTACCATCTGGTAAAAGCCCTTCTCACCAAAAACCTTGCTTACGCTAGGCAACGTGTGCAAAGCTCCTCAAGTCATCCTAAACAAAGCGAGTTTTATCAAATCCAAGTAAAAAAACAGTCAGACCATAGATAGATAGGAAGGTAGTGCCTACTATCATGTACCTACTAGGTAGGCGTGCCTATCTACGCGAGACCCATGTTGTTATAATTATAAAAGCTGATGATCTTTGATAATATTGGTACTGCTGGAATTACCCTCTAGACATCTCATGAACCTTACGGTAAGAAGCACTCTTGAGTCACAATAGTGGTACATGATCAAGCAGAACAGCACACCTGCTAGCTCTCTTCTATGAACCTAACTAGATTGTATTGATCGAATGCTTGCTCGCCTGTGCGATTCCAAGGTGCGCATTGCAGCCAGCCTGCATATCGAAAGGAGCGACAGACGTTCATGCCCCCCGCCCCCCAGATTTATTACTTAACTCACTTCCAAAGGGGCATACAAGGAACTCTATCCACCTTGTACGGCTAATGGCAATTAAATTAACTTACAGAATAACCTACCTTTCACCATCGCAAGCTTGGTTTGCCTGAGTTATGAGGCCAGTTAAAGGGAGGTACACTATAAAACAATTCAACATGCAGCGCGTGCCGCAAAATGCTCTCTTTCACTCCCTCCCGCGCGCCATTCGACAACAGAAAAGCCTACCCGAGAGAGTAAAATAGCTTTTTCGGCGTTTGGCGTAGCAGTCATGCTATGTAGTTGAGTTGGCTTGCTAGCCACCTAGCCTGGTGCGTTTGCCACCACGAAAATCAACGCTGCCACCAACGAGCCAGCAACTTGTGATACGATGGGCCCGGTCGGCATCTTAAGTTTAATATTTTGTGTTAATTTTTAATTCTTACATCCTTAAAACTTGAAAGTTAAGTAAAAGTAAAACAAACAAAATTAAAAAAAAAAAGGTTCGCGAGCGCCTTCTTTACCAATAGTAAGTACGTTTTCATCACTTTAAATACTTGGGACTCTCCAACTTTGGAGGTATCTGTCGAACATGTTTTTGCTCGTCTGCCCGTGATCGATGTAGAACTCCCAGCTTCGCTGCAGGTCTTATATCGCTGCATGATGTTGTTCATCAAAGTTTTAGCCAAACAAACAAAAGCAAGAAGCGTAACAAGCTTGAAACGGAGTAAGAGTTAAGATGGGCAATGTACTTTACTTAAAAGAGCACGGCAGTCACCAAACTCTGGAGACAGAATAAATGAAAAGTGATTGTCCTAGAGACCCGGATGTATATATCTACCTACGTAGCTAGTTCTCAGCCAAATCAAGAAAGTTGTAACGAATAAGCTGGCGTCGGGGTGACGATGATCGCATGCGAGTGGGAATGGTGTGTCCTGTGTTCTGGGCTCTCATCCTACCATTCTCGCTAGTTAGCTATAGATAAAGTGCGTCTTTTCACACAGATAGACCTTTTTGACAGAAACAAATTGAACTTGAAGACAGATAAAGTGCATGAGATTCATTCAACTTGTAGGTATCGGTAGTAGTATTTACACGGAAATAGGCAGTTTAGAAGCCAATACGCACTTTCATCATACTTTCATCATTTAAATTATACTACCGTACTGTTTGTTACTTCCATTTCTTATACATAAATAGAGAGGGTTTCTTCATCTTTTAGTCGAATAACCTTATACTAAAAAAGTAGCGCGTGCAGAAAAAGTTTGGCGACGGTCTGCAGTTCCCGAATAGCTCAGCACCATGGAGGGATTTAAGAAAGGTCAGCCCGTGTGGATCACGGGTACGGCAGAATGGGTCTGGGAGCGTAAGTTTCTTCACCATGGCCACTGGGTTGGTCTTCGACGGCTTTGGCGGGGTCAGGGCTTCGGGTAGCGAGGTTACTCCCAATCGCTCATTCACGTGCTCCTCTACTTTCCACTTGCTTTAACCACGCCTACTATAGTCTACAAGCTTGATGCTGGGTGTGTACAAGGTCTCTTCTGTTCATCTGCGCTGGTCTCAAGGCAAGCGGATCAGAGCAAGGGTCATCGTTCAATCGACGATACTTTATCCGGTCGTTCTGGCCGAAACACGTGCAGAAAAGAACACATTGCCAGTAGTTGCGATTCTTTTAGTAGAGTTGGAAAGCAGGAAAGGCAGTCAAGTCATTTCGTAAGCACGATGTCCCAATCGCTGATACTAAGAAAACATGAAGCTCGATTTGCGGAGCGCCATTGCTAAGACTTCTCTGTGCGGACCCACTCCTCTCTATCATCATGTGTGTGCGAAAAGCGGGCAAGTGTGGAGTTAGTTCGAGGCGAGCGTGGGTAGATAGATGGAGAGCCTTGACGAAAGTTGAATCAGATCGAGCGAGTGAATGTACGAGAGTTTGCTCTGCTGTTGACACGGTCGAGTGAACAGGGGATAGAATGAAAAAAGGAAAGAAGATGATGTGTACTGACAAGAAATCTTGCATGCTAACAATATGGTGTGTACATGGCAACAACAACAGGAGGAGTCGTGGAGGTGGTGCATGATGACAAAGTCCTGGTCACCTCAGATAGTGGCAAGAAACTCTTGACGAATCTGGCGTACCCCGTCTGCCCCATTACGGAGAATGGCTTCGATGATATGACGAGTATGCCATTCATCAGTGAGCCCACCATCTTGTCTAACTTGCATAGGCGCTCTAATATGAACCGTCCTTACACATTTATGGGACCTGTGCTTGTTGCAGTGAACCCGATTAAGCGAATTCAAGACCCTGCAGCTGTGGCTGGTGACCCGAAGATGATCTATCGGTCTCACCCATTTGCTGTCGCAGAAACAGCATATCAGCAACTTCGTTTTGGAATTGCTCAAAAACAACGATTTCTTCGACAAGGTGGAAAGCCCGAAGCCTTTGATGTACCAATTTCCCAGACTGTCGTTGTTGGTGGTGAATCGGGAGCTGGTAAGACTGAGTCTTCAAAAATGGTCCTGAACCATCTTGTGCAGCGTTGCGGTGGAGGAGAACTGGATAAACGACTTTTGGGTACCAATCCTATTTTGGAATCCTTCGGCAATGCTGCCACCTTGCGTAACGACAACTCCTCCCGTTTTGGTAAGCTCATGAAGCTTCACTTTGATGAAGACGGTACTAGCATTACGGGTGGCTCAGTGGGAACTTACCTTCTTGAGCGCAGTCGTGTCACCTCCCATGAGTACGGTGAGCGGGGTTATCACATCTTTTACCAGCTCCTAGCTGCATCTGCCAAGGACAAGACCCTTTCCTTGAACACCAGTATGATGACGAATGAAGCCCTTGGAATTTCACCTAAGAACGTTTATCGTTATCTTGCCGCAGGCACTGCTACCGAGCAGCACCTCGGCAACATTACCGAGCTTCCAGAGCTGCGGCCAGATGATTTGACTGATTTTAAGGATTTGCGCAAGGCCTTCAGCGACATTGGCCTCTCAGATACTGGTATTGAAATCATCTTCCGTTCAGCAGCAGCTGTTTTACATATGGGCAACGTCGACTTCAAGAATGAAGATCGCCCTGAAGGCTTTGTAGCTAGCGTAAGCTCAGCCGCCTCATCCAAAGATGCACTGAATCACACTATTCGTTTGCTTGGATTTGATGATGAAAGCGCGTTTGGTCGCCTCTTTTGCGAACGAACCATCCAATCTGGTAGCACTGCAGCTATTACAGTATTCAACGAGGCGCACCAAGCTCGTGACGCGTGTGATGCAGTGGCCCGTGCGCTTTACTCACGTCTCTTCAACTACATTTTGTACCAAATCAACATGAGTGTCCAAGGCACAACTAGTAATGACATCGACGAGTCTGCCGAGATAAATCCACGCCTTCGAGCTGTCATCGGCGTTCTCGATATCTTTGGCTTTGAATCCTTTGAGCACAACGACTTTGAACAATTGCTCATCAACTACACCAATGAGTCACTTCAGGCAACATTCAATGAACAAATTTTCCATGCCGAAGCTGAGCTCTACCGTCGGGAGCAACTAGTCTTGGATAATGGTGACTCTATTAGTATTCCAAAGCGTAATACAGAGTGCATGGAACTTCTTGAGGGAGTGCGTCTGACCAAGCAGCCGGGCATTCTTCAAATTATTGATCAACAAGGCAAAATGCCAAATGCTAACGACAGCAAACTGAACGACAAGCTGCATGAGATGTTTGGTGGCCGAGCAAACAAGGCTTTTGGCAAAGTTCATCCGAAGGACATTGACAGACAGTTCATTGTTCTGCATTATGCCGGCGCTGTGCGTTACACTGTAGGCTCATTCTTGGCGAAGAATATGGATCAACTTCCGAAGGAAGTAAATGAGTATTTCGAAAACTCTGATGAGGACCTTATTGTACGTATCTGGAAGTCTACAAGTATTGAAGCCGCAGCAGAGGCTTCAAAGCGTCAAAGCAGCAGCCGTCGTAGCGTCTCGAAGCGCAATGGCCGGGTGCAAAACACCTCTATCGTGTCTAAATTTCGTGGTCAGATTATTGAGCTCAAGGATTATCTCGATACGACGCGCTGCTCATTCATTCGCTGCATTAAGCCCAACCCATTTTTAGTGCGGCAAGACAGTACTTGGTTTAATCGTCGTTACGTGACAGGCCAACTCAAAGCTTTGTCCATCTTGCAGACTGCGGAAGTCCTTAAGAACGGATTTCCTACTCGCGTAGGTTACGAGGACTTGACAGATTCCTATGCCGAGATTCTCCCCGAACGCGCCCTGCATAAATGGCGAACCATTGGTGGTAACTCTGTGAATTCTTTCGTGTCTGCACTATTTTGGGCCTTTGATATTCCCTCCGATGCATACAAGCTAGGCTTGACCAAGGTCTTTTTCAAGTCCGGAAAGCTTGCGGAACTCGATGATATCTTGAATGCCGCTGCTAACTGGAGTCAAGGCAAGGGAGATGAAAAGGCAGACTTGATCTTCGAGCGCTTCGAACACTTTTTCACGCGCCGTCGCTGGCGTGTGATTTTTGCAAAACTCTTCGCTTTTCGCGTATTTAACGAGAAGCTCGGAAAGTCTCAAGAACGTGACTTTGCTGCCTCCAAGATCCAGCGCTGGTGGCACTCAAGTTTTGATCGCCGGATGTACTGGAGTGCAGTTATGCTGCAAAAGCACATGCGCAGATTTAAGGCTCAAAAGATGTTTCGTAAGCTCCAAAAAGACGCCGAGAAGGAGGCCGAGCGCAAGGCTCGCGAGCTTGCGGAGCAACTCGAACAAGAACGTCGTGAACATGAAGAAGCATGCCGGCGCGCCGAAGCAATCCGTCAGGAGCGCGAGCGAACTGAGCGCGAGGAGAAACTTCGCCAGAAAAAGGTTGCCGCTGCAGAGAAACGTCGTAAGGAAATGGAGAAGGTTGAAAAGCTGGCAGCACAAATGGCGGCTGAAATGAAGAAGAATCGCCCCATAATGGAGCGGAATCTGGCTAAACGTCTCCAACAGCTTGAGGATGATAGCGAAATCAATCCGCTGAGTGACGCATATCGTAATGGGCATCTGGAAGACGATGATGAGAAAGATGAAGCTGCTTCGGACCAGGAAAACAACAGTGAAGATGATGATAACGCCGCATCCAAGCGCTCGAGCAGACGGAGCTCTGCTTCTGAATCGATCGGATCAAAGTCCACTAGGTCCCGTCTGTCATCAAGATTTTCTCGCCGGTCCAAGGTTCGTGAACGCACCCAAAGCCTCGGAATCAGTGACATCCATGCGCGTATGGAACGCTTAAAAAGGCGGCACGAGGAAGAACAGCGTATGCTCGAAGAAGCCGAGGAGGATTATCAGGTGACTCGTCAGAGACTTGATGAGGAGGAGCAGAATGCAAAGCTTGAGGCAGAGGCACGTCAACGCGAAATTCGTAGCATGGAGGATACACAAGCCAAGCTCCATCAGCAACTTCGCAAAGCCCGTGAACGTCGCGAAAGATTGCTCGCTCAGAAACGAGAAAATCTCGAGGAAGCTGAGGCATCGATGTCTGCAAATGATTTCATTTCCAACAACCCTCTTCATACTGCTCGTGGTCGCCGGTCTTCGCACAAGCAGCAGCGTGCAATGCAAATTGCGCTTCGAGTCCGTCAGCGCGCACAAAAGTCCCGCCGGGGCCCTGCTCGCAAGTCTTACCTGCACCCTCAAGGAGAGCCGAATTACCTTTTGAAGTCTGGTGCTGATGAGCTTGATGGCGAATCCGATGCTGAAAGCGAGGGAGACTACACATATGGACAGGCCGTTGTGGAGAAGCATGAAATTGAAAAGGTCTCCTACACTGCAACTGGCTGGAAGCTTCCTGTTCGTGCATCCGCGTTTTCTTTTGGTAGGTCATGGAGAAAACGCACGTTTACCTTTGATCCGTCTGAGCTGAGTATCAAATATTATGCGCCAGGCAAGCCTCACAAGATGAAGGATACCTTTATCTTGAATGGTAAGAACCATTCGAACCCTACTGTTGTAGAGTTGAACCCTCAGGGGTATTCGGAGAGACATTATGTCATGATGATTAAGAATGGCTACCTCTACATTGACCACGACTCTGCAGATCCTGTGAAGCGTACGAGAACTCTCATTATGTCATTTGACTCGGAAACCCAATTTGAAAAATGGAAGGACCTGCTAGAAGACTTCATTCCTCAGAAGCGCACCACTCCGAGAGTAGACAAGGACTTGAGTCTTGCGATGGGCCGAATGGTTTCTAGTAATAGCTTGGGTGACGGTCCACGTGACCGTCTTGGCAAATTGCATGGCAACATGACGCAGCAAGAGCTTGAGGAGCTCGAGGAGATGGAAAAACAAGTTCGTGATTACATGGGCACAGACACCATTTTGGAACGCGCTGGATTTTCCGAGGAGGAACGTGAGCGTCTTTTAGAAAACCAGCAAATAGTTAACAAGGATCACCGTGGCGAGGTGGTTCTTGATGACGCTGATGATGATGCCAGCATTGTAAATGATGGCTACAAGACTGTCTTTTGTCACAACTGCAAGCAAAAGCAAACAGTGCACTTTGATGCGACAACTTGTCCCGGGTGCAATAGCTCCCTTCGTCGTGTCGGTGCAGTGTAAGCCTTTGGCCCAATGTTAATTGTTCCAGCCACCATATTTTCTGGCTAATATGAAAACTACGAAATTTTCTTGCCTGCGGAGAGCACATATGTTGAACCCTGTTTCCCGCCGCAATTCATCCAAAATTAAACAAAGATTGATGATAATAATGTTCTTGTTGATACTTTTCAAAATATTTCTTTCAGGATATATGCACGCATGCACTCGAGATTGGAATGTATGTTATAGCTTGCGATGGATACATTTACAGTATGGTTTATTCATTGACGACTAGGTCCTTTTTGACTCTGTATGAAATGGCCATCTTGATATAAGGAACGTTGGCGAAGTCGAAGTTATGAGGTGATCGATACGTAGAAGCATTTAATACGCCTTCCGTTCGGAATGGCCTTTCCATGTGATAGATATCATCGTATGCTTCACGAAAAAAGGAATAACACATTCTATCTTTACGTCGTTCCTAGTGATATATATAAAAGGTTCTCACGACTCTGAAGGACGATGCTTTGTTCTACAAACAACTACTCTGCACTATTGAAAACTCAGAACAAAGAAACGCAAAACCACGGTTGCTGATGGGCCATCTCCTAGGTACTAGTGCGTAGCTATTGCTAGTGTTCTACGCGGGGCGTTCGGAAAAGAGCTTCCTGTGGATCAGTTCCAGTTCCTAGTGGGTTTCCGCTCTACCGCGTTATAGTCTCCAAATTGGTCTGCAGGTTGATCGACCCAGCACTCAGACGCATACCAGGGCCAACGCCCCATCCCTTCGAACGCGTCGCCTCTGCCAAAGCTCTGCGTTCTACAACGTCAACAACCAGTAAGAACTCACAAGCAAGAGCGTAGAAGGCCACCTCACCTCAGCACGGCACGGCACGGCACGGCACGGCACAGCACAGCACGTCACGAGACGACACGAGACAAGGCAACGCGAGAACCTCTTTCACCTCCAACTCGAACTTCATGTCAGAGGTAGGATGGTCCCAATCCGAGTCCATCTTCAAGTTCAAGTTAAGTTCACCACGCTGTGGGGCAGATCTTGAAACTACTGCGGACGAAAACACATTCCCGAGACTCGCGAGACCAGTTCTTGTTCTTTTCGGGATACGTACGTTCCCTATGTGCAATTGCTTACGTTCTCTCCAAAACTAATTCTTTCTCTACAGCCTGAACCTGCAGGTAATACAACCAATGGCAGTAGGCAGGCAGGCAGTACGAGCTTGAGAGTGCCATCATTCACGCGTCCGAAGTTGTCCACAGCTGCAGAGTCCTTTGCGGTCGCCAGCTCTCTGCAGATGGGCAAAGCCACTCTGGTCCCTCCCTGGCGTTCCTGGAGGAGGGGACTACAAATGCCTCCTCCAGCACAGGGCGTCGGCGTTTGCAGCAAATGTTGGCGTACAGAATGGCAACGAAGACGGGGCTCCACGCCTTCAAGGCCCCTCGGATAGCATTGCCAACGCTGCAGTTCTGAAAACCTCAGCTCGAAAGCGTGTGCCTCGTTCCAATGGTGTCTGTCCTCACGCACAGTCGGCGAACTTGAACTAAACAAACGCCAAAGTACCGAACTCGAAGTCACTCAGGTCGGCGAAGGTTTTCGATCTTCGCGTTCTACGTCGATTAAAACTAGAGAATCAAACCCTCCGAAGATCTTTGCTTTTCAGGGACGACCAGTACATGGGAAAGTTCAAGAGCAAGTACCAGACGGCACCAGCTATTGAAAATGGAGGCGGAGGACGTGGCAATCATAACTAACTCTTAAAGCTGCTCCACGTCCTCTTGCTTGCATAGTTGTCACGCACGGCAGTGATGCTATTTATGCTGGTGGCAGAATTTTACTTGTCTAGAACGGAATCTATCTCTTCCCTCCCAAAGAGCGGCTCAAAGTCCTTTATTTTTGTTCGAAGCGGCATCCTTTCTGAGGCATTATTTAGTCTTAAAAGGGGATCGGTTCGCATTCTAAAGTTCGACTTCCTTTGTTGAAGGAACAGAACAGCCCACAAAATGGAACCCTTCAAATTAATTAAAAAGAAGAAAAGAAATGAGATTTAAAGAAGAAGAAGACCTGGTCAAAACTTGAGGTTCAAGTCCGCCAATTCGAATTGAAGTTCAACCTACACTCGACTCACTTCATCTTTCATTGACAACCCTACGGAAGCTCGAAGGAGCTTTGCGGGAAAACCATTTCTAGATATCACAATCATCAACATTGCCGGGGAAAGAAGGCAACTTGAGAAAAGTTCAGAATATCATAAGAGACAGGGAAACAGAGAGAAAGAAAGAAAGTGAGAGAGAGAGAGAGATGTGGAAGCTGAGACGACGAGACCAAAAGCCATCGCCGCAAAGTAAGTAAGATATCGCCCCGTCAAAGGACCGCTTGAGCAGTCCGGATCTGCTATGCGAGCAATTAGAGCCTCCGGCCCAGGGCCGAAAGGTCCTTCTTGTATGGAAGAGCTACCTACGTGTCGCTGCCAGGTTCGCTCGTGTGTTGAAGCAATTGAACGAAGAGAGTAGCGCATTGTTGAAATGTACATGAAACAACAGTATAGTAGTGAATAAATAACAGCAATTCAAGATGCTTGCTTCTCTCATGGCGAAGGTATATTCTGACCAAATACGGTTCGGTTCCCTTCATTGCCCCCATACCTACAAACGAACGCAACAGCGTCAGACGCCCATGCGCTATGTTCTAAAAAATAAATCAAATTCAAGCAAGACAACATAATTTTCATTGATTGTTGACATGTATTTTTATTTCAAGTGAAGAAAATCATTTCGATGATGCGTGTGTTCTGTACAAGCAAAAAGGGGCGTTGTTGGGTTCTATATTTTCCACCACCGCCAAACTTTTAACCAACTTTTCCACCGCACCACACATGCAATACATCCAATCAATCCCCGCTTGCGCACCGCCTCAAAGCGCATGAAATTTCCATGGCGACTTTGTCAAGCGAAGCATCGATCATCGATCTCCGTGCGCTTCTTCGCACCGCTTGCACGCGCAGAGCGCCCACGCAGCTTGAGCCCAAAGATACGCCCAAATCATGAAAAGAGAGCCTCCGGCAGTGAAGAAGTCACCCTTGAGATTTCATCGGAGTTTCCTTCTTCTCGCAAGCAAGGGATGGATGGTACAGATACATAGCTAGCAAGCCGGCCGGTTCCAGGTCGCAAAGCCGGAGGCGAGAAGGGCGCGGCACTATGATGTTTCGCGCAATGGCGAGTGGCACTTGCGCTGACCGCGGTTTCGCCACGAGCGCGTTGAGTCTGAGCTCCCATGATCACGAAATCATGTCCTAGCAGTCCCGCATCCTCAGCTAGCCGTGCCACGTGCTGGATCCTGTCTTCCGTTTCACCCACGTGTCAATACAACGCCACAAGGCAGCCCTCATCAACCCGTATCAGATGGTTCTGCGCATGTGCACGTTGGACCACTGGGGTCGTCCGCGACCACGGGGCTTTGTCGTGTACAATAATTACGAAGATCGTCTCCTTTGCGGGACTTCTGCCGCGTATTTATTTGCGCACCTCAGGCTCGACAAGCAGTACCGGTCGATGACGCAGCGTGGCCCACCCGTCGCTGATGATCTTTCGCGCTCGATCCCAAGAAGCCGACATTCACGTCGTGCACTCCTCCCTCCCTTCTTTCCTTCGTTCGTACATTCATGCGCTCGCTCGCTCTTTCAATCTCAATTCTCCACTGACATGCTACCTGCGCGCCTAGGCACTGCTAGGCAGTTCGTAGGCTCCACGAAGATTGAAAAGATGACGAGATGCTTGAAACCACACGCGACTCGACAGGTCCTATCCCGCTGCAGTGCTCCAGTAACCACCACAACAACCATTGCAGCCCTCGCTCAGTCGCGATGAATTGTCTGGCTGTCAGCGATGGGCGCCGTGGGATGCTAACAAACTTCATCTGCGAAGCCTTGCCAAGAACATCCGTCAGCAATTTCCACGACTCCTCAGCGATGAATGAATGAATTACACAGCACGAAGAAGGCGAAGATCGGCGACGTGTCCGATCCACGGCGTACGGCTTGTGCTAGCTGCCAGTATCTGACTACTACTCGACGAGTCCATCTCCACTCTTGGCAGGAGTAAATAAATAAATAAATAAATAAGTAAATAAATAAATAAACAAGCTGCTTTTATGCCCTCGTAGCGTAATGGCTAGACGGGCGCCTAGACAGACAGCGATCGATCTTTACTCTTCAGCTTTGGGCTTTCTGCGATCTCTCTGATTAGAGTGTACGAAAGAATCAGTCGATCAAATATTACGAGAGGAAATAAGCGCAACTAGCTACTGCGAGATAGTAGAGTGCTAGGTCGAGTAGCGGAGTCGGCTTTGCGCGTGGCGAGAACTCCTCCTCCGCCAGGAAATGTCGCAGCATTTCTATTTCTGGATGGGCTGACTGACTGACTGACTGACTGACTGACTGACTCACTTTCCCACTCACTGACTTACTTACTGACTTAATTTCTCTCTCTCTCTCTCCCTCTCTCGCGTTTGTCTGCTGTTTCGAGGCAGGGGATATGTCTGTTTGGTCCGTGGGTGCTCTGTTGATCCATTCATTCATTCATTCATTCATACATACATACATTCCCCCAATAAGTTATGAAGAACTACTACGCTAGCGCAGTTTTAATCTTTACCAAAACGAATGAATAAATATATAAATAAGCAGACTCATCTGTCTGAAATGACGGGCCTCTGACTTCCTTCGGGATGTCTTGAGCTTGAAAATTCATCAAACATAATACCCAAACAAATAGGTCAGCAGAAAGAAAAGTCTTTGCAGTTCTTCTTTCTTGCTTGTTTTCCCTGATGAGCCACGAGCGCAATAATTCTACTACGTCTGGTTTTCCTACAAAGACCACAGCGAAGAGATCTTGGCACCATTAGAACCTCCTTACCTTTAGAGTAGTGCTTGCTGTGCATCTCCAGCCGACTCGTCATCGTCATCTGTCGAGCAAGCCTTTAGATTTGAGGGTTGAAATCCAACGAATGATCGATTTCGCTATTATCATCACTGTAGCTTCCGGAGAGAGGGCCATGCATACCTTTTACTCAGGAGTATTGAGCTAGCTCGTAATGGGTAGCCAAAACTCATGCTTGATCTCTGCTTCTCGTTTGCAGCAGATTCCAGCACCTCAAAGCAGCATGATACGTGGAGGGGGCATTTCCCGGCCTCCTTGCGGGGGTCTGTTCGTGTACCTGACTACCTTTCTGAAAGAAGAGGCAGTCAGTCAGAGCAACCAATCAGAGACTTTTTCGCTCCCCTTTGCAACACAAGACCCCGAAGCGTCAACGATATTCTGCGCATGATGTGTCTATAACTTTCAATATTCTTTACAGCTTTCCGTCTCTAGTAGGTTTTAGTTGAGAAAAGGAAACCCTCTTGCTAATGGGCAGTTTTATATTAGAAAAGGCACATTTTCTTTTAGCATATACATAGTTGTCTTTGGTTTGTACATATTCATTTTTTAATTTTTTTTTAAACGAAAGAAAGGAAAATATAGCTTAATTTTATAAATTGTATGAAATGTTTTTAATTTAATTAAATTTTAATTTAATCTAAAAACAATAACAAAAAAACAAAAAACAGAGAAGATGCAGGCTAAGGCCACAACCAGAACCCTAGTCAGCTAGCATATGTGCCATATTGAATCTTCCGTGGGGATAGGTTTTAGCTTTTGATTAAAAGATGATTATAGAAACTGATACAATACAAGAACAGGAGATATTATAAGGAGGGTGACTGGCCCCGTAGAGACGAATGTTTAGAGTCCCCAATGGCAAGTCTGCGCAGATTCAGAGCAAGTTGCTCAACAATAGACCCTTTGAATGAGTAAAATTAAGTTTAAAATGGCAGTTTTCAAATCTATTAGCTTTGCCTATATTGTGACGAAAATTCGCAAACTTTTGAAAATAACTAAGCTCCGTCAAGAAAAGAATGACATGATCATGTATTACAACAAAGAGGTTAAGTGTATTTCAAAGAATACTTCGAATGACTTTTTCAAAAGGGAACATACATTTCCTTTATATTACCTTTTAAGTACTTCTAAAAACTATTCTTATTTTCGAAGTTAAAGGAAAGTGAGTCGGAAAACGAAAACTTTCTGAGAAGTCAAAAGAAAGAGCAACTTTTTCAATGTAGGTGAAAGACTAAACATATACATCTTTTATAGGCATAGTTTGTTCAAGCTAGTATTAACAACCATATCAAATAGCACTGAAGTTGAGCATCCTAGGTCCTTCAAACTAAGCCAACTGACTGGAGTTTTGATGGACCGCATCTTCCGCGAGCTTCAACGAGTCCCTCAAACGCGTCGTCACATCCCTTACACTCGCATCTTCAGAGAAGAACTGGACACCTTCTGCTGCTTTCCAAGATTCGAAACTCGTGCAGAAAGAAAGTCTCGCGCGGCCCTTGAGTTTCTTCAAGTTCTTACCAGCTCAATGTCTACGCATCGAGGAGTGAGTGGGTTGGGCCTCTTAAACCAAGTAACGCAAGGCCCTTCAAGTTCTCCAACCCTCGTTGCAGGTGGCGCCTGCGTGCCCTTGCCTTTTTTGTTTGTATGTATGTACGTATGTATTTATGTATGTCTCCCATCCAGTTGCACGTTTTCAAGGACTCAATTTGGGTCATGTCGAACCACCTTCGAGGTAAGCAAGTGCACACCCCTTTTCCAAATCAGGCAGCCAAAACCTCGAAGGAAGGAAGGGAAGGAAGAGTCCCAGTTCTCTGGCCAAGAAGCGCCACGTTTCGTTTCACCTTGCGGCCTTGCTCTGTACATGCTTGCGTGCGTGCGTGCGTGTGTGCGTATTCCGCGCCGCTCGAGGACGGCCGGCCGACCGACGTCGACCCGGAGTGGAGCGAGTAGCTGGGCCCCGTTCACTCACCGAACTCGAGATGAACTTGGAGTTCCCTCAAGTTCAAGTCCATCTTGAAGTTCACTCAAGTTCAAGTCCAACTTGAAGTTCAAGTTCACTCGCGCTTTCGAAGTGGAGCTTGGTTGGCTGGCTGGCAGGCTAGCGGGTTGGTTGACTCTCGAGCTGGAGGGCGTCGAGCCTCGAGAACCGCCGTTGAGACTCCCGGCGCCTCACTTCGAGCAGGCTTGCATTGCGCAACGCAATGTACGCCCTCGAAGGCCAGGAAATTGTGAGCTGCTCGTCATCGTCGCTTCATCAAGACCTTTCTTGTGGAGCTCTGAACACCCACGTTCCCTGTCCTGTTCCTTCGCCACGCGCTCGCTCGCTCGCTTCTTCGTGCCTCTGTCCACATCGGAGACACGCTCGTAGCTGCCAGCAGGCGGGAGGCAGCTAACTCTGTGAACGAAGCCAGTTTATAACAAAGACCCATTGGCCGCCCAGCATCATCTCAGCCGACTGACTAACCACGGCTGCGAAAAATGAATGCGCGGCACGTACCGATCGAAGTACCAGAGAGCTCATCTTGGCCAGAGTGGATTTTGCAGCTGCAGGCAGGTTTTCACAGTCCGTGAGGAGCGGAGCCAGGGCATCGCGACGGGAGGAGAGGAGCTGCACGCACGCACGCACTCACGCATGCACGCCGCCGCACGCATGATGGATGGGGTTCTTCGAAGTTGAACGTGCGAGGGATTGCGCTTGCGAACGTGCTAGTTAGCCATGGCTTACAACGGGCAAGAAGAACTGCTGCTACCACCTGGCTAGCTACCTGTAAGAGCGATGGCTTTGCAAAAGGAAATAACAACGCGAATCCGCGAACCAAAAGAGGGCAAAGCACATAATTGACGAGCTCTTTCTGTCCGTGGATGCCCGACTTACTTGGACGAAGATTCGAGGGCGGCGAAGGCCCTTTCTCACGCGCTCGAGACGTATGTCACGCCAGCGTATCATCCGTCCATCGCACAGCTCAAGCTCGCTCACTCGCTGTTTTTCCAAGCGCCACTTCCTTCGTGATTAGATTAATTAAAAGTTTCACAACTCTAGTTCGTTGTGGATGTCAAAGCGGCACGTGATTTTCTTTTTTAAAATCTTATAATTTTGACGCCAGGAAATGACGCAGAATGGAGGAGGCGCCTCCTCTGTTCGCTATGAGTGCTGCGCACGCTCAATGAAGTGGTTCTCTCGGGTTGCTCTGAATGGAGACTTTGGAGATTTCGCCACGGTTTCCATGTTCTAGCAGAAGCAGCAGCATTGAAAAAAGAAAGAAAGAAAGAAAGAGACAAAAGGAAAGGAAAGGAAAGGAAAACGTAGCTAGGACTAGGTAAGGCTTCAATGGGGTTTGGGTCGCTTCAAACAAAAATACCTTTGGCTTTGGCTTTGTTGAAGGTTTCTTTTTTGATCCTCTTGCGAACACTTTCAAATAAGACCACCTCGGCAGTGCAAATGCATGCCTGCAGAGCCTTCTCTGGAGATTTTGACCGCGCCCCAGTCCTGGTCAAAGGCTCTTTCTTTCTTGTCCATGGCCAGAGGGGTGCAGGAGTTCATGTTTGAGGGCGCAGGACCTGAATGAAGCCTGGATTTGGAAAACTTGGAAAGAAATAGAGCTGTTCGAGAGGCTTTTGCAGCATCTCGCATAGACAGCTTGTTACTGCTGCTGTTGGTTGATGGCTAATGTGCAACGTTATTGTTATGTTTGTTTTGTTTTTGATTAAATTTATTTTTCAAGCCTTGGTGTGTGTATGTCTCTTTGTATTATTTCCTGCTTTGCTATTTCTAAAAGAAGATCCAGAAAAACCATCACTGGCTAGCTTGTCCGGGGTCTTTGAGATCCTCAGTTCTGCTCGCAGATCTCTGATGAGATTGGATTTTGAAGAACTTGCTGAACAGCTGCTGCCACCCTGTTGCGGCCCACTCTCTGCCTCCCTGATCCTTTTCCAGCCGAGCTGCTGCTGTAACCTCGATACTGGAGTTCGTCATGGACTATCGTTTTTCTTCAATTCTCTGGTTATCGTCCGACTCAACGCACACCATTCTAATGTTTCTTGCTTGATTCAATGAATAAAATAAATGAAAACAATACAACTTTTCATGGGTTGAAAAACATTTTTAAAGAACATTTAAAAAATAGATAACGCCAAGGTGGCGGGATTATTACTGCCCAACAGAGGAGAGGCTTCTTGAAAATGCGCTGGCGCGGGAGAGATCGTCAAGCCTGAAGCTTCATACTCCCTGAATTCGTGCGGCAGGCAGGCTGGTTGTCTTACGAGGCTTGCTTTGGCCGCGTTAGGACGCAGCTTGCTTGCTTGCATCTGCACGGCCGCTTCTGCGAGAATTTCTCAGGCAATGCTACATCTGCTCTGCCTGCTTCCTGCTTTCCCTGTCAAAAGCGAGTAGGTAGGTGTTGGTTTCTTCAAAAGAAAGACATCAAGGGCCTTGGTTAGCTAGCTAGCTAGCTAGATAGATAGCCTATCCTAAGCTACTTTGAAAGAAAGAAATCAATTGATTTTATCATTTCTATGTATGAATGGCTAAAGGTATACATAAAACTAAATCAACACTTGAAAAAAGCAAAAGCAAATATAGTAATGACGGCAGGCATATGGCGGTAGGAATATTTTGCTGTTGGAGCGTGTGACGTTCTCTGTTTCGCAGCACTCGTTCACGGAGCTGACGTGTTGAGTCACTCCATCGTCTGACTATCTGGCTATTCATGTGTGCAAAGCTGTACAACAATTGACTTTACAACCGCCTCCCGATCTCTCGCTCCTCCAATCGACACCTCTATGACTTCAAAGTGAATAGTCTACTTCTTTGAAGTTTACCGTCAGGAACCGCCCTGTGAAAACCACGGCGCGCAAATTTATTTTAAAAGTTAAAAAAACAAAGAAAAAGAAAAAAGGGTTCGTGTCATAGTCTGCAAATGTAAAGGTTGAACGTGCGCATTGTAAACGTCGAGAGGGAATTTGGAGCTCAGCTTAGATCGTTTCCAGGTTTTCCCTCCCCGCTAAATAGTACGCAGAGAATACCAACAGAGGCTGTTCTTCAGAGGAGAACTGTTCTCTTTGAAATTTGACTGAAGAGAAGCAGGAGAACCCGCGTTTTCAAGCAAGCAAGCTCTTCACTTCTTGGATCTCCTCAGGCTTGTTTGCTCAAAATTGCGCAGAGAAGGCCTCATGGGTTGCACTGAGCTGAGCTGAGGTCGGCGGTTCTGGACACGGATCACGGTCCAAATGGCGTTGCGAGTGCAGAATTCCTCGTCCCAGGCCAACGAGCTTCAAGTCTCAACCGTTGCGCTTCAAGCTCTGTGCGCTGCAGGCGTCTAACATGCCAGTCATGTTGATTTTTGTTTTTCTTTTTCTATCTCTTCTTCGTTCGTGGGACTGACTGAGTCAATCACTCCAATCTAGCCGTTTTCTTTCTCTTGGCCTCGTTGAGCTCAGCGCGAGATTTAAAAGTGAGCCTTCAATTGCATGGATTGATCCACATGGCTGCAATTCAAATTCGTTTAAGAGAGCGAGGAGTTCTCCGGAGAAGAAAAGCGCGATTCGAAGTATGCTGGATAAACTTTGGGCGTTTTATACTCTCAACAAGGTGAAGCTTGGGCCAGCAAATCCCCTCGGAATGGTGCTGTAATTTTCAGGGGAAAATATTGTGGACTTCTGCTTCATGAAAAACGCAGGTCCATGGTACACATACAAACTTACACAGCAAAATGCGTATGACATTCATGATAACCGAAGAAGACACTTACCGTTCTTCGTTTTCAAAGCGCATTGCTACTTTGTCGTTAGTATTGGGTACAGGTGAATAAACACGTGCTGGGCTTTTATCATGCCCAGTCAGCAAGTGGACTTTCAGGCACCGCAAAAGCTGCTTACAGGTGGTTGGATTCCTTCAAGCTGGTGGCTTGTTTGCTAATTCGCCAGGTGTGGTCATATTGTTTTCATTGGTTTCTTTAAAATATTTATTTTCGAAAGCATTATTCTTTACTTTTACTTGTCCTGTGGTTTGCTATAAAGAAAGAAAACGCTGTTAATCTTTTGAAATTTATATAATTATATTTTATTCCCTTTGAGATATTAAAACCAAGTTTCTTTTTTAAACTGAAAAGTTTTAAACTGTGACTGATTACCATGACAGTCAACCATTGCCAAAGCGAGTAGACCTACCTTCACATAATAAGACAACTATTCTGTAATTAGCCTGGGATATCCACTTTTTATTCTGCCTATCTCACTGCGGCGGTGTATATTCACTAAATCAAACATCGAACCAACATCTTAACAGAGTCTTACATTTCAAGATTAACTCAAGTTGGTCAGTTGGTAAGAAATATTTTCTGCAATAGTGCTTTGTCAAGTCAATGTTAACAATTTATTCCTTTTCAAATTAGGTACGCATTTTCATAATTAATTTTATAATTTAATATTTACTTATTTAATTTAAAAAAAAGAAGAAAAAAAAGAGAGAAATGAGATACATAACCCTTACTATGAAGGTAATCAGTCTTAGCCGACCTATTCAACGAGCAAACATCGTCCACAGACCATCAAGTTCTCTTCTCCAGCATGTTTTCCTCCAATTCTCGTATGCCGCAGAACCGGTCACGTTCTTGTCTATGCTCTTCGCCGTCTCGATCCTTCTCAGCTCTTGCCATGTAATGAAGCAGGCAGGCAAACAAGCCGCCCTTCAATCAATCAATCAATCAATCAATCAATCAATCAATCAATCAATCCAACCAATCAATCAATCAATCAATCCGCGCCCCACAAACGGTTCTCGCGCAGCTTCGCCGCCGTCCCCTACTCATAAGCTGGCCGGGATGCATCTGCTTTCAGAATCCGCGTCCCCGTTCACGAATGAATCCCCATAAATGTCCACATTCGCACACATTTTTTTCAAGATCAGACGAGACTTCTTCTTTCCTCTTCTTTCCTTTCTCTGAGAAAGAGCGGCGGCACTTGCCGATTGCCGAGCATTCTTTTCGAGGGGGTAACGAACTGACTGTCGGGGCCATCGAGAGCTGCGCGAGCGAGAGAGGCGGACGAGAATGGATCAGAGTGGCCACCATTCTACGCAGTACCATCGTTTGGAGAAAGTAGAAGTTGACTGACCTCTGACTTTTGACGTTGGGAAGTGCGTGAAGCAACCAGGACCATAGCACCTACTACTATGGAGAGAAAGCACGTGCGAAGCATTGAGACCTCAATGCTCCCAGACTTCTCAGGTGATTTTATAGAACCTGTCTAATAAAGAGGTTGCAGGGGGTATAGTAACATTTTGAGTCTCGTGCTGCTGGCTGGCTTTTGAGAGACAAACCTATTCTAATTTAAGTTGCAATAAGAAGAAGGAAAAGGAAGAAGAAGGAAGAGGGGGGGGAATATTTTTTCTATTTTCAGGTATCTATGTCTATCTATGTAAAATGCATAAGAACAAGCACCGAGAGCTGAACCACAGTAGAAGGGGACACTCCGCGCTATTCTTCGCAAGCACTGACAGAACTGGCGGCAAACTCGGAGAATTTGCCAAATCAGATTGAACTTCAGCCCCAAAGTCTGTTTGCTACCTATATACACGCACGTCTACATTTTCTTCTTCTCCGCGTCTCGACTCCCAAGGAGCCTGCGTTTCGCCGCTCTCCCAGTCAGAAGTCGAGGATCGAAGGGTTCCAGGCACCCTCTCTCCTGTCGGGTCTAAAATGCGATGAAAACAAAACACAGTCCTATCACTGCGTAGTGAGGTGGTACTATGTCTCTAGCTAGCTATGTCTCTAGCTGGCCTTTCTCCCTCTCAAAGCAGGGCACCAGCACCAGAAAAGAGAAAAGGGCGAGGACCAGACCGGCGCGTGCGAACGCAGATGGACATTATGGGTTCTTATGGGGCCCAGCAGATTGACCGCTTTGGACACGTTTCTACGATCGCCGGTTGAGAAGCGGCAATAGGTAGGCAGCGGTGCCGAGGCTCTTTGACTGCAGCTCTTTACCAACTGCTACCGCCGTGGGATTCGAGGAGCAGCACTCTCAAGGACCTACGAAAGAGCTGACGCCTTCTTGCGTCTCCTTGTCCATACCTTGGCGGCTTGGGTAACCATACATAAATGATGATACTTTCATTCATTCATTCAAACATACCTATTATAGATACAAACATAGATACATTCCTGCCTTGTAGATAGCTAGGATGGTCTCGCCGCGACACCCTTTGCATTGCATTGAAGCCGTCAAAGTTCTGTTCTGAAGGAGGAACTGCTGCCTGCTGGGTTTTGATTATGGGAGGAGAGCGGGTTCTTTCGATCTTCACTCTTAGCTCCCCGTCGCTCAGGCTTGCAGCCCTCACGCGTCTCGCACATGGATCGATGGAGATGTGGCTCAGGTGTCTGAACTAGAACCCAACAGCCTGCTTGAACGCAGCTCAAAGCTATGAAGGGGCTTAACTAACTGTCGAAAGAAAGCCTTCGAGTGCTGCTTTCGAAATTGAGCCCGTCTTATTGGCCTCATTGGCGTCCACCTTGCTTGCGGTACGGGAAGAACTAACCATCGTACTAGCTAGGCAGCTAGCTAACAGTTCTTTCTCTCAACAGAAAAGGAAACACGAAAAAGATGAGCTATTAAGCCCTGAGCCGCTCGAAGGTGTGGGGGGGGATAGAGGCAGTGGAAAACATAGGCAGGTAGTCGGTAGCGGCTCTTAGCGTTTCCAATAGCAGTGTACGAAGAATAGAGAAAAGAGTCACTGCCGGCGGCGTTGAATCGGAGTGTTTTCCTGACGCTAACTACTTTACTTCTATTTAAAAAACATTTTAATAATAATAATAATAATAATAATAATAACATTTTTTAAAAACAATAACAATCAGAGCAACAAACGAT
This sequence comes from Schizochytrium sp. TIO01, assembly GCA_004764695.1. Taxonomy (NCBI): domain Eukaryota; class Bigyra; order Thraustochytrida; family Thraustochytriidae; genus Schizochytrium; species Schizochytrium sp. TIO01. The sequence continues at coordinate 1,969,096 of SMSO01000032.1, forward strand.
CTGTTCAAATGATAGTATACCTACTACCTACCTCTCTTTCGCGTTCACGATATTTGCTGTTATTTGCTGCTTGTTTTGTGTTTTTTCCTGCCGAGCGCCAATGTCTGCGTTTGGCGGCCCTTTTGCATCTTCTCTGGAGAAGGCCACGCAAAGGGTAAACGGCCGCATCGAATTATCTTCGAGTTCCTCGCTGATCCTTTCTGGGTTCTTTGCGGTCAAATTTTGATCGAGCCTTCTTTCGAAGTCTTTTATTATCTTTTTTTCGTTCTCTTTTCCTCTCCTAACGTTCGCAGTTTTCCACGCATTTCTATTCAACTACTCCTACTTTATTTTATTTTTAAAAATCAAATAAAAACCACCTGCTCGTAACAAGAAGAAGAAGAAGAAGAAGAACTTAGTAAACGCAACTCTCTTTTCCCTTGTTTTATTTATTTAAAATAAATTAAATAGACAAAACACCGCTGCGAAGTACTAAAGAAGGACGAGAACAGATAAACACTGTGAGAACGAGTTATATTTTAGTTCCGCAGCTCCGCTCCGCCAGGCGGCGGGGTGCCGCCGCTGCCATCACAGCCGGCGGCTGCCTTGCAGGGCGGCGTGCGCGGCTGCCTCGGCACCCCGCCGCCTGCGTGCCTGGCAGCCGGCGGCTCGCCTTGGGCCGGGCGCGAGCCCGAAGACTCGCTCGGCTTTTGGTCGGGGCTTCGCTCACACTGGTGATTGATTGATTGATTGATTGACTGAGCAGGTTTCGAACTGATTGCTGATCAACTGAAATGAATCGGCGGAGAGGCCACTTCAGATCTCGCAGCGTCGAGGCGTCGCGGCAAGCTGGCCAGGCACCGCGCGAGCGGCAGACGAGCAGGCGTGTGGGGCCAGGCCTCGAGGCGGAGGCGAGGCGCCATGAAAGTAAACTCAAGAAGGAAACGCAGCTTGAAGTGGCCAGAGCAAAGGAAGATCCCTCGTTTGAGCAGCTCCCGTCTATTTTCAAATACTAAATATTATTTCTTTTTAATTGTATTTTATTTAATTGTATTTTATTTAATTGTATTTTATTTAATACTCAAGACAGTGAGTGATGATATTTTGAAATTCAATAGGTACTCACTAAGTAGGATGATGGGCTCTACCTTTTTATGAATGCCCTCAGAACATCAATGTGTTTTTGTTTTTGCTGCTGTTCTTTTTTTCTTCTTCTTCTCTAAGAACGAAGTCCGCAGGCACTAACTGACTGGGCTTGATTGATTGATTGCGTGCTTTTGCTTGCTTGCTCTCTGCATGAAAGATCGTTAAAGTGGCATCACTCTTTCAAAATCTCTCAATGGCCTGAGGAGAATAAACTTCGAAGCGAAAAGATCACCACCTTTTATACATCTTCCAGGGCAGAGAGCGGCATAGCCAAGCGAACTCGCATTGCACTCGAGATCCGCTTTGAAGATCTATCTATTCGTGCGACCGCTCTTTGACGTGCATGCGAGCGTAAACAAACAAACAAACAGACAAACAAATAAATAAAACAGGGCAAAGCCCTCGCCTATCCTTTGCGGATGAAATACATGAAGAAGAAACAACAGGTGTGCACGAAGTCGGGTCCGGCGCCCTTCTGTCTGTCTATCTGTCTATCTGTCTGTCTGCTCATCTCTAATTTCGCCAACTAGGTCGTGAAGAAGAGAGCTTTCTCTGTTTATTATGCTAGAGCACTGAGCAGAGCAGACTATCATTTTGTTTATTTTTGGTATAGTTGATAATAGTAATAATAATTGTATTGGTACTAATAGGTTAAGTCAAGTTGTGAAAGAATCTCTTTCTCTTTTGAAAAAAGAATACAATGAGAGTGCGCATGAGCAACGTGACGAGAATCAGTTTCTGACGGGTTCTATGAGAAGCCTTTACAAGCACCTTCCTCTTTTTCTTTTCCCTTTTTCCTTTTTTCTTAAGTCTCTGTTTTCGCCCAATGGCGGAAACTAAAGGGTCCGCCCATCTCCCTCTCTATGTAGAGACATTATTTCATTTTGCTTCTTAAATTATAAACGACGACGAAGAAGAAGAAGAAGAAGAAGAAGAAGAAGAAGAAGGAGAAGAAAACTACTCTCTGGCTATGTCTCTTTCTCACCTCAGACGCTCCTAGCCCTGCTTGTTTGTCTTCTATTAGGCCGACTAAGTAGTGTTGAAGAACGGCTGTCTTCTATTCTTCTCGTTTGCCTTCGTTTTCCGTCCTTTCTTTCTCCGTAGGGGCCTCTATGTAATGTCTACTATCTAGCTTCTGCATCCTTCTTTGATGGGAACTTCAAATAATAAAAGGGTAGTAAGACAGGTCATAGGCGAAAAGCTAGAGGGGAGTAGATTCAAAGAGAACGAAAGGAAAAGAGAGAGAGAGAGAGAGCTCCGAGTCGGCGCCAGTTCTTGAGACCCTTCGAAGCTTAATTCCGGTTCCTCTGGCAGAGATTGGAGTTGCCGCGGAGACGATAGATTCGCGCGGGTTGGTTGGAGAAACTTGAATAACGCGCGGGCGCATTCAAGGGTGTAAGCCTTGGAAGCGCAGGCTTTCTGTCTTTCTTTCTTTCATAAACGCGCTGGGGAAGCCCAAGTAAACAAGCAAGAAGATGCAAAGCGTGGGTTGCTGCAGCCTCTCGATCACTAGCTACTTTTCGAAAACTAGCTCTAGCTAAGAGAAATAGAGATTGTTTGTTTAAATTTGAAAACTCTTTTCTTTTCTTTTTTTTTCTCTCTCTTTTTAAAAGAACTACTAATAATAATAATGGATCATAATGAGGGAAATGAAACATTCGATAGGTTACTGCATTTGTAGATTGGAAAATATGCTGAGGAATTAGAAGAGAATCTAAAGGAAATAGCTCATACGTGAAGACTTGGTTGGAGTCCCTCAACCAATCCGCTCAAAAAGCCGCCTCTCTACCGCATAGCTCCGCTTGGCGGACTCCTCTTTGCCTTTCTCACCTCTCGCCCTTGCCTGTCTTTCTACTTTCAAGAAACAGAAGAGAAATGCTCCCAAACCTTCGTTCCACCGGTCCTCCCTGAGTATAGTGAGCCATTCATTCATTACCCAATCCTACTAGCGGTGATTGAGCGCTGAGCCATATATAATAAACCGATATACATATATATATATATATATATATATTGTACCTACTGGTACAGAGAGTGAGACTACCATTGGCTGTTGGTCGCCCAACGATGTTGGTATTTGAAGAGATGGAATTGGTGGACAGATAGATGGAGGAGCCTTCGGCCGACAAGCTCTGCCAAGGTCGCCCTCGAGGAGGGTTGGTTCATAGAGGTCGAGCTCAAAGGTTCACGATATCTGGCGTCATGAATGAGTTACATACGGCGGCGCAAATAAAACGATTGATTGATTGATTCATTCATTCATTCATTCATTCATTCATTCATTGATTAGCCTTGAATTGCCAGAGAGAGGGTGAGCGATGACGCGAAGGATCCGCGAGCACCGGCGACTTCCACAATCTCTGTGGTGGCGCATTCAATATTTGCCAAATTCCACTTCTCTTGAAAAGGAGTGGTGCGTGCTTAATCAATACAGACAGGGCGGTACACAATTTATTTAGCTTTTGAGAATGAATTGTTTATTCGTTCTAAAACCAGGGTCCTTGTTGAAAGAAAGCCACGAGTGGTTCTTTCCCTCCTTCATTAGTTCACAGCGGTATACTCCACCCTGTCTGCATAGGGCCGTCTAGTCTATTCCAGCATGGCTCCCCGGCGAGTCACTCATCAGTTCTTTTAGTTAGAAGTTACGTAGGAAGGTAATTAATTGTACTATCCAAGCAGGTTTTTCTAATAAACAGAGCATTCACAAAACTGAAATTTATCGTACCGGCGTCATCAGAGAGTGAGAACATTTCGAACTCAAGTTCATTCAATGTGTCTTTCCAAGCAAGAGAATGAGGATATGATAAAGCCAAGCTCTTACTTACACACAAATGGCTAACGGGCGCCACGAGGGAGAGGCGGAAACAGCTTCCACGCAAACGAAGTCTACTGCGGCAAGCAAATTCGTAGGACATCGCATCTTTGCAGAAGAACTTGGCGCTTTCGGATAGACTGGTGGTGAAGTGAATAACTAACTGGGTGGTGTAGCTAGATAGAGCATTTCGTATCGTGACGTTATTTCGCAGAGGAGAAGTAGGCAGGATTTGTCATGAAAGAATGGGAAAGAATCGAAGCTTGTCTGGCGGGAGGCGCTTTTGATTTTTTCTTGTATATGTATGTTTTTGTTTTGTTTTATTTTATTTTCAGATAATGTTAATTTCAAAGTAAAAGTAAATGGACAAATGAATAGCTCTTGCATGGGGTTCGCTCTTCTTCCCAGTTCTGTTCCCGCTGGGTCCGCTAGGCAAGCAAAGAGAGGGCGCGAGAAGGACTTGGAGAAAGAGAAGAACAGGGCGGTGCCATTCGAGCAGGCAATAGAGCGATAGAAATCGAAGAAACTGCGAGCATGAAGTAATTCCAGCTCAGTGCGAGAGGCTCCAACGCCGAAGAGCAGAATAATTGGCATCGAGAGAGGTCGAAACACTAATCCATCGAAGAATCGATGAATCGATTGATGAATTGATTGTGCCATCATTGCTTTCTGCACTTCGTCTTCTTCTTCCTCCTGTTACTGCCTTTCTTTTCTGTTATGAACATTTTAATTTGATAAAAGAAAAGAAAAAGAAAAGAAAAGAAAAGAAAAGAAAAGAAAAGAAAAGAAAAGAAAAGAAAAGAAAAGAAAAGAAAAGAAAAGAAAAGAAAAGAAAAGAAAAGAAAAGAAAAGAAAAAGAAAAAGAAAAAAAGATATCAATATAAATACATGTCCATTTCCTATTTTTAGTTAGAATGAACACAACCGAAACAGTCGAACTCTAAGAGGAGAATTCTTTGTTTGCTTGCTTCTTTCTCACAGTAAGCAGACCGGTATACGAATCGGTAGTGATGGTTAGTTCTTTCGTTCGCTCGTTCGCTAGCTAGTTACTAAGAGGTCCCTGTAGCAGGTCCCTGCCTCCCTGTGATTCTCATTATTGAGGAGTTCCTTCTTCTCCTCTGATCTGTTCTTTTGCTGAGAGCAGCAGCAGATAGAAAGAGAGAGAGAGATAGAGAGATAGCGGCTCAGCAGCGCGCTCCTCGAGAGCAGAAATGACCAAAGAGAACGGGGGAGCGAGGGAACGGAGAGCGAGCGAGCTTCAAGGTTCACGCGCCTCGCTCCTTCGTAGGAGCAGAAAGACAGGCGAAGAAAGAACTGGCTGAGTGAATGTCTCTCTGTCTTGCTCGTTTCTTTGTTGGTTGTTTGTTTATTTGTTTGTTGAATTTGTTTGTTTGTTTGTTTGTTTGTTTATTGAATTTGTTTGTTTGTTTGTTTGTTTGTTTGTTTGTTTGTTGATTTATTTGGTTGGTTGAATGGTTGAATGGTTCTTTTTACTCGTCTTTGCTGTGAGAGGATTGGTGCATTGAGCGGGAGAGAGAAAGAGCGCAGGAGCATGGTAGAGCGAAAACAGCTGTGCTTGTGGTAACTAACTTTCTTTCTTTTCTTCTCTTCTCTTCTTTTCTTTCCTCTGTTTTCTTGTGCTATGTATAAGAAATTGAAATTTTCTTTCAAGTGTTCTACTATATTGATTGATATTAATAATTGATGAAAAAGAGATCACTCTGAAAAAAAAAATTGATTTCTCATTATGTTAACACGGGGGGAAAGAGAGATAAAGAGCTCAGGTCTCAAAAGAGAGAGCAGAAACTCTAGCTGAGCCTAGCTAGGCACTAAGGCTTGCTTAGTCGAAGAGTTGTGAAACTAAGTTGAAGAGAGTGGTGTGGTGTGCAATTGCTTTTCTTTCCATTTTCCTTTTTCCTTTTTCCTCGCTCTCTGGTTTTTTCGCTTTTTTGCGTGCTTGCTTTCTTTCTCTTTTCTTTTTATGGCTGGCTGTGGAGCGAACAAGAAAGAAAGAAAGAAAGAAAGAAAGAAAGAAAGAAAGAAAGAAATTGAATTGAAAGAAACTAAGAAAGAAACCAAATTCGAATAAACGAGCGATCAGACAGACAGAGAGACAGAGAGAGAAAGCTCGCTGCCAAGCGATCGATCGCTCCGTCGCTCCAGCGCAGCGCAGCGCAACAGAGCCGTGCGCGGCATCGAGGAGCGGCGCCGCGGGCAATTACAGTGATCGGAAAGCGACAATTCCGTGGCACACTCGCACTGGCCAAACGCAAAGTGTGGCACGGAGCAGAGCAGTTTTGCTTGCTTGTGCTCGTGCTTTCAAAATAGAGAAAGAAATATTTTATTTTATTTTACTTTATTTTACTTTATTCTATTTTATTTTATTTTATTTTAAAATATCTACAGAAAGAAAAGCTAGGTAGGTAGCTGCCAACTAGCTGTGAATAGGTAGGAGCCAAGTAGGCTGCCTTAGGCTCTGGCTTGAAATAAAAAGAGTCGAGGGAGTCAGCAAAACTTGAATTGAATTGAATTCAATTCTCTTTCATATTCTGGACGCCATTTGGGGCGAAAGGAACACCCAAAGAGCTTGGTCGAAAAGCACGAACGGCAGCAGGACAGCGAGGAGCTGGCTGTGGAAATTGTCGTGACTTAGAAATGGTGGCCGGTGCAGAGAAGGTGAAAACCATGGACGCAGACCTGCGCTGCGTGCAGCGCAAGCTTGCTAGTCTTGCGATTCAGAGCGAGGGCAAATGCGGACTCGGCTCTGCAGCAAGCTCCAGGTCGAGCTCGACGTCTTCAGTGCCAGAACTCGCATCAGAAGCATCCGTGGCCTCTGCATCATCATATTACCCCTCAGCATCAGAGCAAGTGGACAAATCCTCGCTGAGTAGCCCTTCTTCAATTAAATCGCGTGAACTACCTCACGAAGAACACCTCGATCATCATGACGTCTCTCTTGTCTGGCGCAACGAAGACGGTAAGGAGCCCGGACCTCACAGAATTTATATTGGCAGCGAGAAAATGTCTAGGTATCGCAAAGCGCTCGACAAATTCGGCATCCGCACAATCGTAAACTGCACACGTGGCGCAGAAAACAAATATCGCGACGACCCGGAGTTTAAGTATCTCAAAGTCGAATTGAGCGACGATAATTGTGAAGTGCTCCTGGACAAACTCCCGGCAGCCACCCGATATATTGAGAATGATGGCGATGGCGAAATTGTACTCATTCATTGCAGTAAGGGTGTATCTCGAAGCGTTTCTGTTTTTATTGCATGGCTCATTGCATATCGTGGCATGTCCTTGAGGGACTCTCTTGCGCTTGTTAAGGAGCGCAGATCTCTATCAAACCCGAATATGGGTTTTATCAAGCAACTCATGACTTATGAAAAGGAGCAACTCGGACGGACCTCCTTGTCCATGGACGACTTCCTCCCGTGCCCTGTATGCCTGCAAGTCAACTTTGATAGTGATTACTTTTCTTGTGGCCACCGTTGCTGCCGCTCTTGCCTTCTTAAGTTTCCTGAAGGCGCCAAATGTGCGCATTGCGCATATCGTGACTCCGAAGAAGAAGAAGAAGAGGATGAGACGGAACTCAACGCTCACGATCACGTACAGACGCGTATGAGAAAGCGCTCAAAGAGCATTGAAGATCTCAGCTCGTGGCGTACCGCCTTGCCCCCTCCCCAACCTTGTGCATCTCCGCCCCCAATGGCTGATTAAATGCACACGTATATCTCTTCACACACATACCTTCTTCCTGCCTTTCTTCACGCAACGGATTTTCTAGTAGTTCGTTTCAACCATCCCGTTGCGTGGCTTGTCACACATGATATACAATACACACATGGTACGCAAACCTCTTCACAAGTGTTTACATTTGTTTGCTGCTATAATGAATTGGCTTTAACTGGAAAGCAAAAGAAAATGTACAGGGAGATTTCATGTCCGATTGCTTTTTCGTAGTGAAAGCAGCAATGCATGAATTTAATCAATTTATCCCGTGCGCACAGTAATAACAGGTCTAGGCCTGCGTTTTGACACTACGATTAACTCTTCTCTCGTATCTCGTAGCACTAAATGTCATGACTTGTTCAGGTAAATACGTGCCGCTGGCCAGATTGCTCTGGTTTCTAGTAGCAAACCTTTCTCAACATAATACAAAAATACACACAATACACAAATCAGATTTTATTTATTTTCTTTCAAATGTATCTTCTTGACCACCCTCGCATCCCGATCCCTTTGAATATAATCTTTGATAAGTTCAAGCCTTTCTTGTATACGAATTCCACTTAAGAATTCTTTGAGATCCAGTATCAGTGAAGTAAAGTAAGTTTCTTTTTTAATATGAGATGATGAAAGACTCTATCTGTCTATCTCTCAGATATGAACTGGTTGTAAAATCGAATGCACCGCCTGCTTGAGTCCTGGTTTTTATTGCGTTTTCATCAATCAATATGACTTAGCCCCTCATTTTTTCCCCCCGCAATTTTTGAAAACGCAAACGTGTTCCAAGGAATCACGATATACTACGATCTAGTATGAAAATATGTTACACCATGTAATCAAGATTAAGCTAGATATGCCAAATGTAGATTATGAAATGAAGCATCTGCAGCTTACATGAGGATGAGTCAGACGTTTAAAAGGTGTATTTATTCAGGTATAGATAATCAAGCTTGCATTAGGCGAGCCCCTATGCCAAAGAATTTTAGCCAAAGCATCATGGTGATTATTGAACTTTGAATCCAAAAAGGAACAATCGTTTGTCAAGACAATAGTTCTTATCAGAGGACAAGGTTGGATAGCCTTTCTGAAAGGAGGGCAAGGCAAGAAAATAGACGGATTCGGACTCCTTACCTTCAAATGAAGTTGTGTTCTGGCGGCCCACGAGAGTGAGACTTAGTCTTAAACCCGTGTCCTAAATGCAAGTTGAGTGCGATAGTTCCTTCCATGGAAATTAATGGTACAGTCGCAAAGATCAAAGCTTGCCCGTTGGGTGGAGCTGCTGCCAGAAGAAGTTTAGCAAGATATTCTGTTCATTGTGAACTCAAGGCAACGGCACGATTAATTCTTATGTTTGTAAAGCTTCCGAGTAAAGCTAGTTACCATGTTAGTCAAAAGACTGTGGAATAGCATCAAGGATAAAGATATGCAAACCAAGGAAAGCTTGACACTGCATAGTTAGATCAATTAAGCCCAAGTCTGCCTCAAGCGCCACAAGTATCACATCAACAGATATTACCTCCACCATCGGACAAAGCTAGAGAATTCGAAATACAAGTTATGCACCCAACCCTCCACTATTAACAAGCGATACCATCCCCCTAAAGTTCCAGATGCATTTAAATGATACCAGATTTTGCAGAATTTATTCTGCAAGCTACCTCGCGAGCAAGGCCCCACATGTCGATGATTATTCGTGTTGTTGCAATTGTTGGTCTTTTTGTGAAATGAACTCAAAGGCTAACTGGAGCTAGGTGTTGATCAAAGTAGTTATGCGTGTATTTATGTATGTATTTAGCAGGCAGGATTACTTGATGAGCTTCTCGACGACGCCCTGGACCTCCTTGGCGCTCATGCCCTCGACGCTAATGGCCTCCTCCTTACCCTTGGCAAAGCGGGCCATCACACGGGGCTGGGCGCCCTCGCACTCACGGACAAGCAGGGGGAACTTGGGGTTAGCCTGCTTGAGAGGTACGTAGGAAGACTTGAGAAAGTCGCGAACGCCCTTGGAGCCCTCACCGGACGTGCAGAAGACGAACCTGAGCTCGCGAGCATGCTGTGCGATCTTGGAGGCCATCTTGATTAGCAGTTGCTGGAGATCCTAAAGATGCGAAACTGAAGAGCGGTCCGCCGTGAAGAAGCCCGGAAGGTGCTATAAAACTGGACGAGTCTCGCGCGATATCCCTTCGCAACGAGAGCTATGACTGATGCCGTCTGCACGCACAAAAGCAGAAGAACAAACAACAAGCGTAGACAAGAGCAGTGAACAAATATAAGCAATAACAGCAGCAGAAAACTAGCTATCAGTCAATTGTATAATAGCCTATAAATAGACAAAGTCTATATTTACTCACCTCTGTCAATAGAATTAAAATGGTAGCAATAGAACAAACGCAGAAAACTACTACTACCTACTGCTGCCTAGTGCTGCCCAGTAAGTGGTGCAAAAATAAGCAAGATGCCAACTCTTCAAAACTGAAGGAAGGAGTTGGATGTACATAAAGACACCAATCAACTAGAAGAAGAAACACATAGATAAATGAACAGTTGGTTTATAATATACAAAACGACCATAGTCAAAGCAATCCATCCCTAGTTCTTCCTCAGGCATACATGCCTTCCCAGCACTCTCAAAAGCAATCGCAGAAAACCCAATTCCTTCGCCATCTTCATTTTAAAGTCAAATCCCTTCTTCCTGCCTCCTTAAGAAACCACCTTAACGAAGCCGTGCGCAGACCTCCGGTGGCAGCGCACGCCGCGGCGAGGGCGTGGTAGGGCTTTAAATAGAGTATTCATGATAGGGTATAAAGCTGACTTATAACTCACTTGCGGTGAGTGGAGGTAAGTGGGTTTAAGTGGAGTACAAGTTAAGCAAAACCAAGCTCTGGTTCTTAGACGGACAGCCACTTAATAATGCCCACTGAGCGCGATCGTCTTCACCCATGTTATCCGCCTTTGGGCGGAGCGTCTGTTAAGGACGGTATAGGATATCTTAGCAGATGAGTGGACTCCGTTCAATTAGGTATATCAATGATAAATGGACAAATGAAATGTCGTGACGTCGAATTTGTCGAATGCTAATTGGGCAGGCAAGCATCATGAAAGCATTGTGGAGGACTTCGAGCTTCGTGCCTAGGGGAAAGGCTTTCGCCTTTTCTCTAAAGGTTATTTATGCAGAAGGCAAGCAAGCCACAGTACATGGCATGATTTTCATGCACGCAGAATCGAATGAATGATTGAATGAATGAACGAATGGAAAAGTAACAAGGTTAAAGAGCATCGATTAGGGTCAATCAGAGAAAAGAAATGGAGGTCTTTCTTTCTGTTTTTGGCCCTGAATTGCACGAGGGAAATACTAATCATGATTCCTGCTCACAGACCTCGTAATACCTTGAAATCCTGAACTTAAAAGAGTGTTGCACGTATAGGTCCTTGCGTATCTCGTCCTTTGTCTATCTCTGCGCGAAAAGGACAAATGTAAACTAAAGAAAATCCAAGTTACCGAAAAAAGGATGCTTGAAGCTACTACTAGTCCTTATACAAAACCAGTTATTTGTTGCTATAAAGAAAAATTGTTTTTCATTTTGTTTCTCTTTTTTGCTTTCAAACAGGTAGCAAAGTCGATCATAGATCGACCAAAGCCCAACCCGTTTAGGGCATCGGTCTCCGATCGACCTGCTACAGAGGTTGGTCGTGCTCAAGAGGGGCAGCTGAGTTTATCAAATACGCACATACCGCGGAGGTGTGTGCAGCTGAGCGCTATTTGCTTTGAAGGCAGTCTGTGCGACTCCTGCGCTAGTTTGGTTGATTGACCAAGCGAGGAGACGATCATTCTCAAGCTAGACTTTGCTTAGCACGAGCACCAAACATCCTCTTTGGAGAGGGATAACGAGAGGAACCGTGGATTTCTGTCAGCGTTAGAATACTTTGGCTCCCTCTCGTGTAGACGACTGGGGCTGCGACATTTTTCCAGACCTGTAAGTGCTTGCGATATTGTAGTTTTATTCCTTTGGGGGTTTCCGTAGACCCCTCCTCCCGAACGTCCTAGATTTCACGCGGACCAAAGTGTCAGAGCTAAACCCCATTCGACAAACTTCAGTCTCGCAGTTCAACACCTCTGTCAAGTGAAGTCAAGCCTCGCTGATTGATGTCTACTTCATCAAACTTGATTCCCATCGAGAGACGATGATGTTTGACGAAAGAATTTATGCTAGGTTCTACTGGTCCTTTGGTCTAGCGTTTTTTTAGATAGGTCTTGATCAAAGTTTACTAACATACCTCATGCCGCTGTTTGTGTTGATGCTGCTGCTGCACGCACGACTTGTTTGATCAATTGAATTCATTTTTTTTTTACATACCACAGAGATTACTAGGTACACCTTTCAATCCTGTTAGCGAAGATGGTCGCTGCACCGCACACGCCACTTGAACGTGGTAACAATAAAACCCTTTTGGCGATTCTTTTGGCAATCCTTGGTGCCGGTGTGCTCATTTTGAGCAGTAGCATCGCAGGCATCTCTGCAGCAGGCCCTGCTGAGGGCCCTATTGTGTTGCAGCAAGATCCTTTCTTGAACCAGGAAGCTGCATCACGAAGCTCCTCATCTTCAAGCAAAGGTGACGATCCGGACCCATACTTTGAAAAGAGTGTCGTGCGGATTGAGCTCTCCAGCTCAGAGCAGGAAGCTATTGTTGCCGGATTCAATGCTGGCCAGGACCGCCTCGGAGCTCTTCGCAACCGCACCGAAGAACTTGTCCGCGAAGCTTTGGCAGAGCTTTCTAAAGGTGTCCGCTGCATTCCCCAAAAATGCACCAAGGAGGCCCGCTTTTACCGCCCTCTGTCCCCAAGCGAGGTACACCGCAAGAAGCTTTACCTCGTCAGTTACCCAGGCTCCGGAAACACTTGGCTTCGTGCTGTGACCCGCTCCGGCACACGTCGGTACACAGGATCTGTATTTCGCGACGGTAGTCTCGCTCGAGGCGGATTTCGAGGCGAACTCCTTGATCCTGCGGACCCCAAAACACGAATCATCAAGAGCCATTACCCTTTCCACTCCAACGCCAAAGTCTTTCCCCAAATGTGGGCTGGCGGTGCAATTCACGTAGTTCGAGCTCCGTTTGACGCCATGATGGCCGAAGCAACACGGATCGTTGGCAGCAGTCATACTGCTGCAGCCAAGGAAGGCGCTATCTTGAGACAGCTTGTTCGCATGCAGCAGCGCAGACGTGTTGTGGAGCTCTGGCGCGACTTCTTCGTGTTCTGGACCAAGAACTCGCAGAAACGCACGGATCCCAACGTTCGTATTCGCATCGACCCTGCACCCTTTGACAAGTCTGACCAAGCTCACAAACTGCAGTTTCCGGTAGCAACCTTGTACTACGAAGACTTTTCGCGCGACTTTGTGGGAACTGCTGTGCACTTATTTGCTTTTATCAAGGCTTGGCTGCAAGACGAACAGCAACCTGTGGCAGATGCTGTGGTTTGTGCTCTTCGCGACGCTGAGATGGAGGAGCGATTCCATCGTAACAGTACTGCAAACGTGTTTAGGCGTGAGCCACTAGCCTCCAAGGTCGAGCAGTTCTGCAAAGTCTTGCAGCCGTATTGGGATGACGCTCGCTGGGGCCCTTGTGACGGTACTCTACAACGTGAACGCAAGAGCGAGGTCAGCACCATGCCGCGCCCTCGAGTTGGCAATCTGCCTATTTGTGGAGCTACTGAAGAAGACGTTCGTGATGCTGAATCCGATTCTGACGACAACACTGAGGAGCTTGACGCACAGCTAGACACTACTAAGCTTGACGACTCTGTCCTCGATGCCTAAATTGACGATCCAAGAATCCTACACATAAGTCTTATCGCACGCTCCAAAGGTTCAATCATTCTTTGGCTCTTTGTGCGTACAGAGTCTATTGTCAATTACAAGCACATGATGGTCACCTCTACCTCTATATTTGCTGGCTCCCATTGCGCATATTACTCATCAAACAAATCCCCATCAAGATCCCCGCTCAATAAATTTCAATATGCTTCTGCTGGGAAAATTAATTATCCTCTGAAGTTTGTTATGCTGGCGAGCTGACTATCTTATCCTGATATTCTCCTTCTTTTCCATTTTCCTAAATCTCGTGCACGGCCGTTCTCACCTTCGTTTCAAGACCTGCTGCTGTTGCTTTGACTCCTTCTCGACCATAGAATCGGCCCTAGTGGCTGACACTTTGTCCCGAGATCTACATGTATGCTCAAATTGTTCTCTATCATTGACTTTGTTGCTGATCACAATTTTGTAGGAGAACGTCTTCTGGGTTCCCCATAAACTAGTGTGTATCTCTACCATTGTGCGCCTTGGTTGCAGCTGATGAGAGATTCGAATTGGACATTATACCTTCCGTTCTATTGCGAAACATAAACACATACATGCACAAGAGTGACGCAATACCTGCAACTACTTCTTGTGTTTCAAACAAACACCCTAACACATTACAAGACTAACGAGACCAAAAGAATAATAATTTAGTTAGTTTCCAACGTAGGGAACCGGGGGCGTGCCGGTGATCGATTGATGCACAGAGTGGTAAAGCAATGCCGGGAAGAAGGTAGCATGCGAGACCTCGTCTCTGAACTCCGAAAGTTGCGGGAGGGTTCCAGGCTGTTTTGCCGTGTCATGAGCCACACCCTGGCTCAAGGTTGCGAGAAATCCACCACTGTAGAAGAACATCCATGGCTGCGCGGTTAGGATTGAGACGAAATCACCAATCAAACCAAACAGGAATGGGGTTGTTCCCTTGAAAGGTTCGCGGCAAGTGTGTAGCATGTAGGCCATGACAGCAAGATTGATAGGCTTACGAAAACCCTTCAAGATACCTTGACTTGGCTCCACTATTAGCTTTTGCAATGCAAGGCGAGCAGCAAGAAGCATAACATACTGACGACCATCAAACGGAGTAGGTTCACCTTGCTCACCCAAAATGTACATTTGGAAGGCCCGAGTTTGCACAAGGCCTTGCACAGCACACATTTGGCTTATGTACCTTTTGAAGGTCTTGCGGAACTTGTATGCCAACGCAATTGACAGGACACTGATTGCCTTAACAGACTTTGGTGCAGACGTATTGAGCGTAAGCGTAGCACTCCAAAGCGCCGCAGTAGACAGTGACATGATTGGCACTTGGGACTCCGTGATAGATTCATCTATTTCGTTAAGTAGCCCGAAGTTGTATGTGAGCTGTAAAACCAAGCACATAAGATGATACACGAGGTTGTTTGTCTTATCATGATCCCGGCGAAAGTGTTTGTACGCGCGCTCATAAGCCGACCCCATTTGAAGATTTAAAAACGGTTTGTATGGCACACAAAAGAAGGGCGCTGAGACATACATCGCTAATTTAGAAAACTCCACCATCGTATTTCCTCTGTTGTACGACAAGTTTAAAGGGTTATTGGTCAACACACGAATTAAGTTTATTAACACGAAAGTATGCGTCAGTAAAAAAAATCAGTTTCCCAGTTGCCTCGCGCGGACGATCTGCAACAAGCTTTGCTTTGCTTTGCTTGTCTGCTTGCCTGCTTGCCAAGCAGCACGCTGGAGGCGAGAACGTTGAGCTTTGAGCTCCCACGCAGTGAGCCCCCTCTTTATTGCACCTGAGAATCCTCAGCAAGCATATATATATATATACACACATCCTCCTAAGTAATACTTTGAACTGTCTCAAGTCCGCCCCTTTTCTACCTTCTCATGCTCGCCCTGGCGACCATCCGGGCCTTTGCTCACTTACCTCGTAAATCCTGCTACCCCCAAACTCAAAGACCAAGCCCGTGCTCGCGCTTCAGCCCAAAGGAATGCTCGCAGACCCCCGTGGCGCTAGCGTGGCTGCTCGGCAGGACAGGTTCGGGTTTTGGGTCTGGGTTCGGCCTTGGGCGCGTTCGAAGCTGTTTTGTTTCACGATAGTAGTAGTACCTACCTGCCTACTAACACCAGGTAGATAGGAGAAAGCCCAGGATCCCAAGGACCCAAGAACCCGCATCGCTAGCGACGAGGAAACGGTTCAAGGGCACCATAGGACTGACTGACTGACTGACTGACTGACTGACTCACGCACGCACGCACGCACGCACTCAGTGGCTGACGACCCTCTGCGGAGCAAGCGATCGGAGAGCGTCCAGCTCCTCGCTCTGAGGGGCCATGGGCCGTGCAATAATTGACTGGTTCCTCTCAATATCGGTCCATATCCATATCCATATCCAATATCATTCCGCCACGGGAGCGCTGAAGAGAGAGAGACGCTCGCGGAGACCTTGGTCAGCTTTGCGTGCCTCGACGAGCGTGGTCGATCTCTGCGCGAGCGTGGAGGCTCGGCGGCCTGCAGAGCTGGAACTGTCTTGAGGCGGACAACCAAGCGACGTGGAGGGCCTACGCGGAATGTCGAAGGAGTGAATGGCGCAGTGAGCCTGCCTGGCTGCGAAGGCTAAAGAAAGCAAGCCTTGAGACAGCGACGACCCGACTGCCTCTGCCTCGATCTGTCTACCGCTGGCTGTGGACCCACTGCACAACTTGGACGGCTTCGACGTCGTGCTGTCCACAGGTTGGTAGAGCGATGAAGAGCGCCAGAACCTGGCTGCTGCAGCCCGCCCCAAAGTCGAGTCGAACTGGACGATTTGAATGAAGACCGCCCCGGGCTCCTTCAAGCGAGATGCTCGCCGCGACCGGTTCGAGGGAGGTCCTGTGCTCCTCGCTGGGCTGCGTGAGCTTGATTTCGCCAAGGCCGAGTTGTTGCCGAAACGGGATTCGGCAAGCGGAATTCGTCGATGATCTCGTGCGAGGCGAGTCCAAGATCTCGCCGCTCTGCGCAATGACGCGATCCCGCCAAGACCTGGTTGAACTCGTAGTCTGCGATTCCAAGCAGCCGCTGCTTTGACTCCTCCTTCGGTGAACTTCGAGGCCTCAGAAAGAAGCACACTCCACTGGAGGCACCGCGAGCGAGTTCCAGCCAGCCAGAACTCGAAGAGCAGAGGCCTCCCTGGTCTGGGATTCCAAACGAGGGGCATATGCTGAGGATTGCGGTACCTATCTTCCATGTCTCGCTTTGGTATGATGCAGTAGGGGGCAGTAGGAGGTAGCGCGCTAGGTAGGAAGGGATATATATATATAAATATAAATATATATATATATATATATATATATATATATATGTGCGTTTATGAAGAAATCGATTGAGATCCTATCCGTTTAAATGCACTCACTTTCTGCTGTATTGGAGACTTACTAACTTAACGAACTCGCTTTGATTCAAGCAAGGAGAGCAGGTGCCCCTGCAGTTAAGGAGCGATTGAGGCCGTACATGAGGAGCATGCAACTAAAGATCTCCTGAGGCTTGGGCAAAGTCGCCTACTTGCATAGCTAGCTAGAGTCGTGAACTTCCTAGGTAGGTAGATAAGTACAACTTATGAATAGTACACACCCTTGTTTGTTTTACTTTTGAATGAAAGAATAGGTTGACTTTGACCATACAACATCAAGAGCGCAAGTCTATTCCTATCACGGTACGGATGAAAAGGACACCGCAGACCCTGTCGATCGGCACACCTGTGCGCGACTTGAGAGAGAGTCTTCCTACCTTGGCGCTACCTCTCTCTGGTTGTTTCTCCTACCTAAGAGAGTGACTCAACGAAAGGAGATATAAAAATGGAAACCAACGATGCCTTAGTTATACAAGAGGACTTTACACGGGCGCAACGTGGCAAAGGCTTTGTCCGTGCCCAAGCAGGGTTTCATGCAGATCTTTTGCCAACATGGGGGGGGAATGCAAAAGACATTCTTGAACAACCAAAGTGTTGGTCGAGCAGAGCTGTAACCCAGGAGGTACGACAAAGTGTCAGAGCACAAAAACTTGCAATACGTACTGGGCGGAGAAGTCAGAAAGGCGAAGATAGCAGTCGTCTTATGCGTTTACATCACCATAAAAAGTCGTTTCAAGGCTCTAATCCTAGTTCGAATCAGTCTCCTACAAGTAGCGAGGCTGGTGATATCATTGAAGCAAATGAGGATCGCAATGGAAGAGGTGGTGCTGTGAGCAATGGCGGGCTTGGCCAGAAAAACCATACAGGAAAACTCGGAGCCCCAAGCCCACATGGAGGGGCCTCCTCAGCAGGGGGGGCAGGTCTGATTAGCCCTATTGATATTCTTGGTAATGACGTGCGAAATGCTGAAGGCACGCGCACCCAAGATATTTTGCAGAAAATTGAAGAACGATGCGAAGAGTTGCGAGAAGACCCTGAAGCGTTTCGTGAGCTTCTTCTAAAGATTATCAGAGTTAGAAAAGAGCACCAAAAGCCCCTACCATATGGACGCAAGCTTGTTATAGAAAATAAATGGCTATGCGACGATAAGGAAACATGCATGGGTTATTGGCGTGAAATTCACGGCCTTAAGCGTCAGATTACAGAGACAGAGGCAAAGCAGGATAAATTGCGTCTCCTAGCACTTTGGCCCACGCCGCCTGAGGAAAATCAGAGTCGTCAAAAGAGGGAGAACAAGATATTGGAGCGAGGTGCTGAGACCAACGTGCGTATTGTTGAGACGCAGTTGCGGCGAAAGCAGCTAGATGAAGAGCGACAAGAAGAGCTTCGCTATCTTATCAATCGTCGGGAAATGGCTACCGAATTTAAACGGAAATTGGAAAGATCTATGCAATTACGTGCTGCGCTCTGCAAGCTCGTTATTGTAGCTAAAGCTGGCAAGGAAATTAGTCTATGCTTAGAAGCAGTGCAAGCTCAAAATCAAGAGAGGCGTCGTAAACTCGTCGCAGCAGCTATTATTCAGCGCCGGTGGAAGTCCACAAAAGCTGCAGAAACGGGTGCTCAATACCGAAATGCTGTACGTGTTATTCGTCGGTTCGCTGTCCAAGCTGTGGAACTGCGCCGCAAACGAAAGCTGCGAGATGCAGTAAACATTATTCATTGGTTTCTCACAGCATACGAGAATGCAAATTTTCAGATGGTTATGCGAAATTATAGATATCGAGTCGTGAACTGTCAGCGTTATTTTCGAAGTTATGTAGAAATTACAAAACAACGATCAAGGGCCCTCAAGATACTTTGGGATAAGATTGAGCGGGAGAAGATTAAGACGGAGCGCACTCGCGCGATTGCTGTAATGCGAAAGACTCGTTTAAAGGAACCATCCTCTAAAACTATTCGGAGCTCGCAGGAGCCTATGAATCCTGGCACTACAGGAAATCAGCGATCACGCGGAGATCTCCATAATAACAATGTTCAGCCAAATCAAGGTCGCAAACGAAATCAAGCATTGCGCCAAATCAGAGTTAATGGAAGCGATCGCTCAATGCTCTCTATGCATCCAGGTTTGTATGAACAGGTATCTACGCGTTCAACACTTGTCAGTGGAGGAAACAGTACAAGCCTTATTGCCGCAGCTGATCTTGGCATAAATGTTCATCGCAAAGTTCCGAAAGATATTCGTCGCAAACTCTTGAAGGAATATTTAGAAACTACAAGGACAGGGTTGAAAGAACAGTGGAAACGTTATTGTCGTTCTAGAAATACAACAGCAGCTGAAGCACGTCTGGTAACAGTAGAAGATGTAAGATCTGCGGTTCATGCTAAGCATAATATGGATCTAGCATCTGTTTTTACGAAAAGGGGGGAAGCTCAGGCAGAAAAACAGGTACCACCATTTATGAAACTTTATACTTATGCAGTTGAAGGAGATATGCTAGCTCTCATCGAAAAGGGGCGAGCAATGGCTGATGAACAATTCCTTAATGTTCTCAATGAAGAAGATCCATCAAGTTCTTAACTTAAACCCATTCCTGGTGATACTGATATGGCAATCGTAAATGTACGCATGTAAATGATTGTTTCTGATGAAAAGAAAGTTGAGATCAAATTCTTACGTGAACCGTTAGCGTCGATCTTCGTGGTTAAGGAATTCAGGTGTTCCACCGAATGACAGAGTAGTTCAAATTGCGATGTTTACAAGGTGTTATGAGTTTTGAAAAACTTCTTACTTTTTCCTATCAAAAAAGCAAAACTTGTAAGTAAAATTTTGTGTTGAAATGTTATGTCCATGAATGCTAAGTCGATGCGCATCTTCTTAATTGGATTAGTATATCTCCTTTTTTTTAACAAACGATGAATAGATTTGATTTTAATTTTAATTTTTTATTTTTAATATTTTTAACTGCACATAAATCAATAATTTTTGGCCCCGATAAACTGGTGCAGAGTTATGTAAGGGCACCACCAATAAAGGTGCCATTCCCATAGCCAATTCGCATGGATGGTTAATTTTTACCCCGCAATAACACGATACGTACATTGGTCTTGAAAAAGCCTTCTTATCGATGGGGCAGAAAAAGATGAGTTTTCAAAAGTTGCTCAAATCTTCTCGCGATAACGCGAGGATGGCCTAGGGGGTGAGATCACTAAAACACATCTTTTTCCGTCTTACTATTCAAATCTAGTATGTGAAGGTTTACACGCCGGCAAAAGTACAGGTGTAAAAAGTATAAGGGCTTCTACAAGAGGAACGGCGAAACAGGGAACGATTGCAGTGACATACCTTTCCTCAAACGCGAAAGTGGAATGTGAAAGGAAACATTGAGTACACTCACTTTTGTAAATCAACAACTTCAACTAATTGGCATTAATTGAACACTCACCCATGTCTGTTTCCATACTTGATACTGCACGTCCGTGGATATCTTCGCTATCGCTACTTTCGTCATCATCCGAAGTTGTGGTATTATGATTATCATCAACATCGTCATTGTCAGTTGATGGAAGACGCTGGATCACAGGGTCCAAGACGGCGACTACATCGTTGGCTTCTCTCAGATAGGCACTTTGGCGCAAGCCATTTAAATAATCCTTTTCATGGAGCACGTTGAACTGCAAAAGCGCTTTGACGCTTTCAGCGAAGTTTCTTCGCACAGAGTCCTCGAATATATCTCCGAGGGCATCTTCTGAAACGCGACAGGATTTATGAACAAGCAAAACCATCTCACGATTGCCGTTTCGTGCTGCAGCTTTCAAAAGTTCAGGGCCAAGTGCCTTTAGATTATCTGGACTGACAATATCACTTTCTAGACAAGCCTGCACAAATTGTACCTGGTTTGTACGCGTGGCCTCAATAAGCTCACTCTCCAGAGCAAGAATCCAGGTTTTCTCGCGAGCCAGAAGCTCATCACGTCTGCCGAGTTCATTGGCGTCTACGACAAACCCAGGAGCGCGCAGACGAATATTAAGTGCTTCAAATTCATGGCGGATTCTTGCTTTGAACGTTCTCGCTAAAGAGAGGGAAAGAGCAATTTCGTTGGCCCTTGACGCGTGTGAGAAAGCTGCAAAAGTGAGTTCATCCACGGAAGCATGCCCATGCTTATTGCCAGCTTTTGCAATTACGTAGAAGACCAAAGTACCCATGCCACGCTGTGCGCACTTCCGTGCAGTATCCATTGAGCACCTTCCATCGAGGCAGTCCAACTTTAACCCATAGTCCAGCATCATCTTTGCCATATCCTCACGTCCCGCAACTACTGCCAAATTAAGAAGTACATACACAACCTCAGGGCGTGCAAGTACAGGTCTCTCGAGGATGTTATGTTCTCTTCCCGTTTGGTCGTTGACTCTGGCTGGCATGCGCTTTGCGTGCAACACGGTCTCTAGCGCTTGCGCGTAGTTCGCGCAAATAGAGCCATATGCCATTTTAGAGAGCATTTCACGTGCGTCCTCCCAGTCCTCTGCAATTGCCATATTGCAGATCTCGCATGCGGCCCGTTCGCAGACATCCTGTTCGCATGCATTACTATTTTCTCTTATGCTAGTATTCAAGAGCATCTTATCGCTGTACTTACCACCATCCTTGTAAGCACTGAGACAAAAAGCATCGTCCTCAAGAACTATATCACCTCCACTGCTCTCAACCTTATCCATGGTATACCTATCACCTTTAAGAGAACTTTGAGCAGCTCGAGAAGTTGCTGCCTGACCTGCTTTGGAACGAATACCTTCGTTCGAAATTCGAGGGCTATCGCAACTATCTCGAGAGTTTTCAGCCGAGACTTCTCGAGGCTGATTTTGGCTATCTTTATAAGTGTTCTTACTGGGTATGTGTGCTTCAACTGATTTCTTACTTTGAGAGTTCTGGGCAACAGCATCTTCTTCAGTATAAGGAAAGAGACGTCTCCACAATTTATCGAGCTCCTCAGCAGCTTCACGATCTTGAGGATGCAAGTCCTGCCTGCGCCGTGCGTTAGTGAAGGACGCCAAAAGCGCTCGAAGTCTATACTCGCCGCCGTCGATGTGCAATTTAAGGACTGAGCTCGAGATTGCAAGGCGCCCAAGGCTCTGCAGGTCAAGCATAGCAAGTACCTCTGCAAGAACATCACCATCCAAAGAGTCCATCCTTTTCCTTACTTGAAGTTGAAAACAGCAACGGAACCGGCGGAGGGGGGAGGAGGCGACACCAAAGAGCAATGATGAAGGATTCGACCACCGGGCGAGCGAGGGGATGCACCTGAGTTCAATGAGCCACGCCAAGAGAGAGAGATAATTTTAGTACTCGATCTGTTGTGTACTAGGTACTGTGCTCTACCTACTCCCATATCTGGAACTACAATTTTTATAATAATTGTAAAAATATATCTATACTATCTTTTGGAGTTCTTCATGTGGAAATGAGGCTTCGACTACTTGCTAAGGCTGGGCAAAGCACGCGTGTTGTGATAGGTCGGGGCTGTAGGGAAGATAGAATCCGTACTTTTGAAAATAACTATTATGTAGGCCTCAAATTGGATTTCCAACACCATTTCTAGACAAAGTCGTGTGTCCGTACGGGGAGTGAAATCATTCTAATCTTAGTCCTGCTAATGATGTTAATAAAATTGATAATAATTCAATTTTATAAAATCCGAAAAAGAAAAGATATCACCCAGAAAAAATTAAGTCTTAGGAAAGCAGCCTCAACCTGCTCTAGTAGTCGTGAAAATGATGATCGTATTGAGGATTAACCACTTTCTCAACCTCAGGGATACATATATTTAAATAAATCAGGTTGTCAAAATTTATCACAATTCAGAACAGCTAGAATTCCTCAGATCTTGATCAACTACGAGCTAGAAAGCTGTTTAAATGCCAACCACATCAAAGCCATTATACATACAGAATACGCTAAAGCACGGGAAAGATGCTATTCAGTGGTACTTTACCTTAAACGTTTGGATAGTCTCTTAAAAGAAGCTACCTGATGGGCGGCTCAGCAAAAAATCTTGAGGAGAAAGAACACAAAACCGTATTAGTTATGGTTTTACCAGATGTTCTGCCTAGAAAACTATATATGCAGTAATTATTCAATTTGTATAGATGCATCAGGGCGTCAGCATAAAAGAACTCACGATGCCTTTGGACTTCCATCAGCCGCGAGAGCCAATAAGCTCAAGCAACGCCCACACCACATACCGAATAAAATGTATTTACAATTCCTGGCTTGTAGTAGCAGTAAGAGTAGTAGTAATTTAGTAGTTGTCGTTGACCAAAACCAGAATCGAAATCAAAACCGGAATCAATATTTGAGCTCATTCAATACACTGACATCATTTATCGGCTTTGTTGAAAACACAGAGCCCGAAGGAGGCTCCCTGCATGGCGCAGGCTTTGCTGAGTGGTCTCCGGGAGGCCGCAAGGGCTTGGTCGTCGCGAAGTGGCGATGGCGATGCCGCCGCCGCTCATGCCGCTTTGAAGGCCGTGAACGCGGCAGCCGATGCAGCGAGACCAGAGCTAGAAATATCCGAAGATGGCGCATCCGTTCGATCAAGAGAATCAAGGTGAGTAATATGTTTTGTCACAAAGGGCGACTTTGCTGACCGCAGTCAAGCGAACGAGGAGGCTAGATGTAGGTTGCTAACCTTGGAAACAGGTTAGAAGGGCTACTAGACAAATGTCAATTATCTTCTGCCTGCAGATCAAAGGACCTGTCTTGAATGATGATGAAGGAAGTGGAAGAAGTAAGGGAACCTATGCACAAAAGAAAAGGACCCGAAGCTCGATCGAGGAGATGAGTTTTCGGTTTGGGACGAAGGGCAATTTCGCGGTGTCAACTAACTTTCTGGTGATTGGCTACTTGTGCGCATTTGAATCGACAGGAGAGAAAAATTAATCTTTGAATGGATCAAAGGTGCTTTGACGCTAAGTGCGGACGATAATGGGAGTAAATGCCCTATTGAAGAGGATCTTGATTTGGTATCATTCTTCTTCACACATAATACCACGCGAAACGTTTGCATTCGCTCTTTAATTCATGTATGCACATCATTCTCATCAGAAAGGGATTGGGCATTTCTAAATGCTGCATTAGGCTTCGTTGCAGAAAGTGATGTGGAGATGGTTCTAATTGAATTTCAAAATGTCTGGGGAGAACATAGGGTGCAGCAACTATCGATGTTAGGCAGTGAGGGTAGCTCAAGTTTGGACCCTTTGTGTCGTGTTCTTGCACGGCTTCTTTACCTTGCTAGGCCTGGACGTCTCTCAGGGAGGGCCATCCGAACATTTGTGAAACGTTCAGACCTTTCTCCTGGCAATTTGTACGATATTTTACGATCAGTCAAATATGCTCTCCCTTCGTGCGATCCATCCATGGTAAGAGAACTTCTTGCCTCTGTGTTTACACAAGCTAGTACAATTGTTTTAAGCGAAGAGATATTAACTGCCAGTTTTGATTTGGCATCTGTTCTTTTACACGAGACCCTGTACGAATTGTGGCTGAATGCATTTTGGATGGATCAGAGTTCCTGTGGTTTCCTTCTCAGACTTCATGCAAGACCTCTGCAATGTGTGCTGCGGGACCAACTGATCCATGTTCTGGCCGAACAGTGCAATAAGGACCCTAATCGCTTAGTACCCAGTATCTGCATTGCAATCTATTGTGGAGCAGAACATGAAAACGCCACTGAGAAACTGATGTCTGTACTCAAAAGACCACCCTCATCACTTAACAAACTTGACTCAGCATACCTTAGAGGCCTTTTATCAAAGACTGCAATAACTATGTCCTCAAGAGAAAGCTCTGCTAGCCAGCAACGAGTCGCGTTGCACGTTTTCAATGAAATTGCACTACTCGATACCGAGGTATGTTTCAAGGTGATCGGAGAAGCCTTGCAAGGATGTGAATGGATTGATTCTCGTCTTCTATTTACGTTGGTACAATCAAGAACAAAGAAAATGTGCGGCCCGCCTCAGCCGCTAGTCGTCCAATTAATTGATCATATTTTCTCACCAATGTCAAAAACTAATGCGGAGGTAGTGTGCATAGTGGTCTGCGCACTAGGAAGTGCTGCCCAGCACACTCTTTTTCTTGAAATCCAGCATCGTATGAAAATGTCACGTCGCCACAGTGTAACCGATCGAGTTAAGCTGGCACTTTCACATCTTTTGCCAGCCCTCTTAGCGAGAAAAGAGGATTGGAAATCAAAACAATTGATAAAAGAGGAGAACGAAGCGAGAGTTGAGAAAAGTCAAGAATTGCACATTCTCCACGAACTTGCAACGTTTCTAGCGCAAAGCTGCCGTTTCAGTCAAGAATATGCTGTTACTATCTGTGAGATGCTTTTATCTGCTGAAGAACACACTGATGGTCATTTAATCGCCTCTTCCCATGCACTAGACCCTCTTCGTCATGCTCTAGATGAATTCTGCACTCAGGTTGTGCACGTGCCCAACAAGAAAACTAAAGGGTCAGGTAATCCATGCCTTGTGTCTCTTCTTCAACTTCCCGTCGCACTAGCCCTACGAGCTCGCAAAAGCCTTGGCCTGACAAATGATTCCTTGTTTGAGAATGTGCGAAATGCAGCTTATGCAGCTTTTAAATTAGACGAGGGTGTGAAGGACCTTCCGACTCGGCTCACTGCGTTTGTGCGGGTTGAACAACATCAGGATTCATTAGAACTGTGTGCCCTGTTAGCAGAAGCTGCATGTGAACAGGGGGAGATTTCAAATTGTCTTAGCTTATGTCAGTGTTGCGGCATGATTTTAAGCGAGGCAGCTACCAAGGGCTCACCAATGGTAGCTTCCCCTTTCCTAGAAAATGGTACCATATGCCAAAAGATTGTGTCGTTCCTAGTTCCCTTGCTCGTGTCACTACCTGTGGAGTGTATTGAATTTCTTGTTTACCTCCTCTCGAGTCAAAAAAGAAAATCACCTACAAACGCACTTCAACTTGGCAACCTCATTGGCTTACTTGAGAAAATCCGGACTAGTATGGAAGAAGGGTCGAATATAAACCACCACCACCACCACCACCATCACCTAGGAGGAGATTCACGAGATTCCCAGGACCATCTTCAATCTTGCGAATTAAGAACTCTTGGTTTGATTCATGATATCATAGCTCCTTCTGAACATAATCCAAAGGATGTCATCAAGTCTAACTTGACAATCACGGAAGTAGCAGGGTCATCTTTAGAACGTGTGGCTGCTCTCTTCCTCCACGCGATGCATACAAGCGGTTTGACAAGTACACAATTTCAAGCATATTGCCGAACATTGATCCTGTTCTTACCGTTAGCAAAGATTGAGAGTCAACGTGGAGTTGTTGCAGTGCAAAAGGCATGCTTTGAGCTGTTGCTCACAATGGATCTATCTACCGTTGCAAATCTTCGTATGCTTTTGGATGTGGTGCTCCCCATCCCCTCGATAGATTCTATTGATACATTGGACCGTGCTCTCAAGCTTCTTGAGGTACCTCTGATGGGTGTAATGGAGCTGAAACAAAAACTCCGTCATAATGAACGCGTCCCTCACATTACAAACTCTAAGATATCACTACATACCGCAGTGTCGCATTCCATTTCTGTACTAGACTCTCTTGTTGGAGCACGTGCTTTGCACCTTACAGAGAGCGAACAATCCCTAAAAAACCATGCACGACTGACGCAGTTTCTACAAATGATTTGGTGCGATGATGGGCTTAGCCAGATCGATACAGCATTGCATAATAGGATCACCCTTCTAAGTGTACATGTTTGTGCTGTAGCTTCTAGATCGTTAGAACTTCTGCGCCAAGTTAGATTTTGTGAGCAAGGATGCATTGCTGTCTCGCGTTGTAGGCGCCGTACGGGAGGGCATAGTGTTGAGACCTCGTCAGTTCGACCAGCACGGAAACGTCGTCACCCAAAGCACAGTCGGCATACAAGCTTTGATCAGGTGAAGATTGAACAAATTTTGGATCAACTTACTCACTTAGTATATGTTGCAAAGTCTATTTGTGCTTGGACAAACCAAACAAATAAGCATTCATCTCGAGTAGATATTTTTTTGGAAAGATTGCGCGAGACTCTTTTTGCATGTGAGGTAGATTCTCGAGCTGCTCTTTCTAGTGATGAACATATGAATGAGATGTTGGATAACAACCATGGTCATGTGTCTGGTTATAGGGCAGTGTTACGCTCAGCTAAAGGTAATATCAAGGAAGGTCAAGATGCTTCACCGAATATACATACAGAGCATAACTCGGTAGAGCAATCTTTGAGCCAATCTGATGAACGAGTAATCTATCCCTCTAAAAGGAAGATTATTCCTATCAAAAGAGAAGGCAGTGAGTTAGCTAAAGACCCCATATTCCAAAGCATCGAAAATGCATCATCAACTCAAGATCCGAATGTATCTTACAACATTACTGTTTCTGTGAAGCTGGTTCGGAAGCTTTGCAAAGCTCTGGAGAGCTCGTCAACTCCACCTAGCGTGAAAAGTAAGGATGAGCGCAAACAAATTGAGTACAATTTGACAACAAGCAAGAAGAGGAGAAGAGAATCCCAGATGAAAGAGATTCTCAACCCTAGTCTTCGTCGAAGACGAAGCAATAATTCATATATTGATGAAGGTCTCGAGGAAGTAGCAGCGGATGGAGATAGTGATGGGTATGAAGACCTTGAGGGCTTTATTGTTTGTCCAGGAGATGCATCTTATTTCAAATAAGAGTCGAACCCTCCCTTGAACCTAAATTTGCATGTAAAGTACATTCTGTGCAGGTACTTTCATTTTTATTTTTTTTAAAATTATCATGATAACTTGCTTGGAAAACTTGGTCTGTTGTATAAAAAGGTTTTGCTTCTTTCATTTTTAAAGAGGCGAGAAACAGGGGTACTACTATGCGCAAGATACTTGTATTAGAATTAGAAATGAATTACTTCAATACTGCTTTGAACAATAATACTACTTACAAGGGCAAAGTTACATCAACAATGCTAGCCAGGCGGGAATTCTCTTCTTCAAGACCTACGACAAAGAAAAGAACCGCAAAGTAGTGACAAGTCGCCCCAATCAGCACAAATATATGCCAGATAGCATGCCCAATAGGATGTTTGATTTTTTCCAAGAGGAAGAAAATAATCCCGGCAGTATAAGCCAAGCCTCCGTAAAGTAGCAGCTCAACAGCCCCAGGGCTGATATGAGTCTGTACGTCCTCCCAAGCAATTCCGATCATCCAACCCATACCGAGATACAATGACAGTTCTATGGGCATCATGAATGGAACTTTGACACGGTGATGAACAATGCATAGAACAATGCCAATGAAAGCAAGAATCCACTCACCTAAGGCCATCATCCACCCATACGGGTGCTTCTCAAGGCTCACAACACAAAATGGAAGGTACGTTCCCGCGATGAGAAAGTAGATTGCTGTGTGGTCAACTAGAGACAGCACGGAAGACAAGCGTCGGTTCAGAAAGGCTGCATGCAAGAGTGTGGAGCTTACAAAGAGAAGAATAAGGCAGGCACAGTACACCAAACATGCATAGAATGTCCTTCGGCTTTGGTGTTCTGCAGTGGCATGATACATCATTACCACAGTGCCAACGATTGACATCATAACCCCAATGCCATGTGTAAGAGCATTCAAAACCTCTTCAAATACGTTATTACCTCCGTCATGAATTTCATAGGCAATACCAGATTTAGCATGCATTTTTTTCATGGCATCATGCAAGACTTGGACTTGGGAGAAACCGAGCTGGTCGTTTGTAATATCCAAAAGTGTTAAGCGAGGAAGCTTGGTGAGTAGTTCTGCAAGATCAGCCTGAGGAAGTGCAGGTGCAATGCCTGGGTTGTAGGAGATGTTGAGAGATTCAAGGCTTGGGCAGTCGTACAAGCCAGTGATTATTTCTCGTGCACCAAATTGACTAAGCTTCATGCGGGAAATATCCACGTGCTTAAGATTTTTGCACTCACGTAAGAGAAAACCTATAACACGAGCATTTGCATCCGTAAGATGTGTAGGGACGTCTGCATGGCGTACACGGAGAGTCTCTAGCCGATCACGCAGTTGAGGTCTGTTCATGGTCACCGCCGAGGTGGGGGTGTCAAGCTCTGAGGCTTTCCTTTCTTCACGGACAAGAAGCAAAAGAGGAAGCAAAGGGTGCGAGTTGGATGCTTTAATGTAAGTCCAATCTGTTGCAAGACTGGTCAGGACAGATGGGTCTACCTCACATGCACAACTCTTGCACATTGCTACATAAGGATGGAATGATTGAGCCGACATGCTCTCCATACCTCCTAGTACAGATACGCCGCGACTGCGTGGTTGAATATCAAATTCCTTCTGGTATTCTGTGGCCTTGCCTTCCAGTGAATTTGAAGATGTCGATAGAGGCGCTCCCTCAAAAACTCCAGAGTCAGCATCATTCCCATTATCTCCTTGATCATCGGTCACATCTTCGCTTGAATCCGCAAGGTTTTGTAACTCCTTAGAGATCGCAGCTCGTTTCATCTTGGTACTACTTCGTGTTTCTCGACGCATCGAGCGATAGGTCTAAATCAAGGTTCTAAGGTACTTTACGATATTTGGAAAAATAAGACGGTATTTTACTCTGTATCAGAGTAACTTAGCAATACTCGTGAGGAGAAACGCAACGTGAGAGAGTCTACTGATGACAACGTAGTATGAATCTCTTCTACTCTTTACTACTCAGCATAAAGGCTTTAAACAAACTTTGATAGTGTTGCCCTGAGAATCCACAGGATACCGATGTGTGCCTCACACTGTTGCCCCTTGACTGAAGCTGCTTGCACCTAGTAGATTTTGATCAGGAGTCAAACCGACAAGGTGTTGGGCTCTTATCTACGACTCCTGGTTAGGTTTCACGAGCAGGTCTGCGCCAGCCTGCAGAGTCACAAACCTGGAAGGAATGGATGACTCGGAATTATCACCTTTACCTTCTATCGTCAGTTCACGATCATACTACGAACGCAATTATAGTACCTATACATACCTACTATGCAGTAACATATGTAATAGATGCAACTAGCCCGCCTATTTCTCATCAAGACTTGGATTGACAGCTTAGCAGTAGCCACAAAATATCTTAATAGATAGCTCTTATGTCACAGACTCCGAAGCATTCCGTGATACCTTCCACACGAGTTGCACTTAAAATGGGAAATAGCTGTAATGATACTTCTTGTTTTCACAACAAAAAACTTAAACACACATATACTCGTAAGGTATATATATATATATGTGCGTGCACCAACTCATGAATAGATGAACACCACCTAAGCCTATGTACTTAGTATTATCTGAACGACTAGTTATTACTTGATAGGAGTTAGTGGGAATGGCTAATAAGAAAAAATTCTCTCTCACCAGTTAGAGGTAAGTAGTACCTACCCAGTACCCTTACTTGTTGGTTTATCACAAGTTCATAAATATTAGTATAAATGGAAAATTCTATTTAGGCAGGTGGCAGTAGTTAGAAAATACTTCTAGCAATCTATCTATTTGAATTTATAAATACAAGCCAGAACATAGCATGCATGAAAGGTGTGAGTTTTTGTCTTTTCATAACTCTACTCTCATTCACCTGAGAACTATATGCTTCAGAATCAATGAGTTGACTAACATTCTTTTCTGAAATTGCTCATGGAGCCGTATTTTTAGTGCTCAATATTATTACTAGGTGATTAAGTACTACTCGGTATATGCTGCTAGATTTTAGTAAGAAAACATGTACTGCTAATTATCAAGTTGAAGACTGAGTTCGGTCTTTCACGACACTACAACTCGCATTTGTGTTTCAAGTAAGGCATTCCTGAAAGGAGATATTGTATATATTAATTTCCAGGAACTTGTCTTGAAGTCTCCTAACGAAAATTCGGCTAAGTCAATTTATATTACTCTGCAATAGTGCAATTTTAAGACTTCTACGTTTTGCAGGTCCAAATCGTTAGTCGTAGCTCGAAACCTAGGACGAAGAGCTGAGATAGCTAGACTAGAAGAGATGTGAAACCTGAATCTATGGCTCTAATAATACAAAACATACAAACTCGTAAAGAAATTCATGTTATCGATGAGACAGAATATCAAAATATCCTTATTCATCACCTAGATAATTAGCACCGAACTAAGTTCCGGCCTCAGCACTCATGAATCAAGGAAGCCGTCCTTCTTACAATAAACCTTCTTCCCAGTTACCAGCTCCAGATATCGCAGACGAGCCTTAAATTCTTCAATCGCGGCCCCATAAAGCTGACTATCCTCAAAAATAAATGAATCCAACTTTCGCATCTGTGCTTGGGTGACATCGCTCAGAGAGTGTGGGGGGACACCGTGCAATTCGTGAGGTGGTTCTGGCCTCTTGACTCCTGAATCGCAATCGCAGTAACGTGGGAGAGTGTGGTGATACTGATATTCCCACATGCAGACAGATTCATGGAAGTACTCAGAGATACCAACAAACCAGGTTTTTTTCATTCTTTTGATTGAAAGATCTACATCTGGCATTAGTAGCTGCCGCTCAAAGATACTGTGTAGCCTGTCCCAGGATCCATGACAAAGAAATGCACGAGTCTGCATAGATTTTGGGTGGTAGCATCCGTAGTATCCCTTCGACTGGGTCCAACTAGAATCAAAGTGGTCGAGCCATTTGTCTAGATTTTTCATTGTAGCTTGGTAGCCAAGATCAATTTTGCGTTGGAGATTATCCAATTCAACTTGCGTTTGGGCTCGCATCGATGCGTCTTCTCCAAGACTCTTTATTTTGCGTTCAAGAGTTTCCTTTTCTTTCAAGAGATTTACCAGTGCTCCGATAGGCATTGCTCGAGGAAATTTCTTGTTTTCACTACCGATGTTATCCCATCCATTATCACATTGGAAATATTGAGATAAAATATGGTGTCGTGGCTCTCGTAGAAAAGTGGCGTGGTAGTTATTCTCCTCAGGAAAGACTTTTTGATATTGTGTCCCCTGCAAACAATCTTCATTCCATATTTTCAATTCTTCTCTCGGTACCTGCCGTCCAACTGTGCTCATAAAGGCAGTGACTGCAGTTTTAGGAATATGCATTAGGATGAAGCCCTCATGGCCCCGCCTCGACTCAGGTATAAGTCGAAATTTTTTGACAGGCAAACTATTGCTTGTGAAGTTGCTACCAGCTGAAGAGCCAAGTATTGCAGCTGATTCCTTTCGCAGGATCAGGTCCTCGGATCTTTGGTGTTGGCGATGATGTTGGTGTTGGCGATGATGTTGGTGTTGGCGATGATGTTGGTGTTAGCTTTACAGTGAAGTTGTTTATCTCACTAGATTTCGACTGAGAATGCTCGACGAAGAGGCAAGAAGGGTAATCCCAGGAGCGCCCAATCCAGAATGTGATAAGATTGCTGGATATGATAGAAAAGATTAGTAAAAGAAGCGAATTTTTCATCTTGGTAAACAGTCTGGCCTGTGTGACAAAGGAGAGAAGGGAGAAAACCACGTTTCGCAAATTACGCACGGCTTGCGACTGTCTTGTCCTACAAGCTATATGTCTCCCGAGGCGAAGCGACCAGTCGATAAGTCCTTGCAAGCTTGCTAGAACAGCTTCGAGTGAATCAGCCGGAGCCCAAAACAGCAGAATCACCACTCCCTAAAGCTTTCTGGTGTCAATATCTACAATACCCTTTTATTACTTGTACCCAAGCTTGCCCCCGCCCGCCCCCTGTTTTACCACGCCCAAGTTGCTCAAGCGACGCTGGTGGCCGGTCACTGCCTGCTGTTGCTTGATTGTTGCTTCAGTATCCCATGTATCGTTAACAATTCGTCCTTTCGTTATTTGTTATTGGTATGCTTTACCTACCTCCTGTTAGAATGGTCACTTCTACCCAGACCATGACGTTAAATCGCTGGTTTAAACTGTATTGTTTTACATTCGTTTCAAGTTAAAACAAAGCTTAGAGAGTGCCGCAACCCAGGAGTTCTACGTTGTTTGCGGTTAAGTAAGACAGCGGCAGCTGGAGCTGCTTCTGGCCGAGGAGCGAGCCTTCATGCCGCTTGGAGGCCGCCCTTGGTCTTGATACACACCTCCTGCTCATCGTGACTGAGTTCTGATGTGCAGAGCAGGCACATTCTCGCAGAAACAAACAAACAAACAAACAAACAAACACCCCCCTTCACAGCACCTGCTTGCCCCTCTTCTCCAATCCTCGTCTGCCTGCCAAGCAAGGCCTGGGAAACCATCGTAGCCTCACCGTATCCACGCACATGGGACAGCCGCGAGGACAGCAGCCCAAGGCTGTGCCATTTACTCTTCAACTCTCTCGCAGTGAGTGAACGAGTGAACGAATGAGTGAATGAGTGAGTGAATATTCAGAATGCGTGAATATTATTTCCAGCAAGTACTGGAACGAGACAGCCTCAGCGTGGGTGAATTCACAAACAATCGATCTCTCTCCTGCTAAGCGCCCCTAGCGGTATCGCCTAGGCGGCCGGTACTTGTGACTTCGTCCACGGTTCAAGGCGGCGTCGGCAGAAGGTTCAGTCCGCGAAGTGCTCTTCGGCTGTCCTCTCCCACTCCCACCCACCCGCCATGCCATGCGCCATGCCAGCCACTCCAAGAAGCCCATCTGCACGCTCCAGGTCGGCAGCTCGCTCGCTTGTTCGCTTGCTTCAAGTTGCTTGCTTGCTTGCTTGCTTGCTTGCTTGCTCGCTTGCTCGCTTGCTCGCATCTGTTGTTTGTCTTGAGTGGCTCTCTGTCAGAGGTCGCGCGTTCTTTTGTTCTATGCGAACTCGGCTGCATGATGGCGGGGGAAAACCCTCTTTGGAACAGCCTTTTTGGTAGTTCCCCAACAAGGTATGAAGAAGGAAGGGACCGCGCTTTGTAGAGAGGCACACTTTTAGGCTAGGAGTTTACTCTGAAACAGACGGTATGTAGGGAATAGTAGCAGCAGTAGCAGTAGCAGAGCCCTACTGTCTGTTTGTTTGTGAACTGTAAAGAAATTAAAAATAGAATAAAATCAGTATGCAGCTTTTTAGTGCTCAAGACAAACCACGCTATCGAGCGTTGCTATATTAAACTCGAACTCAGGCTACACACTGAGAGTTCTTTCAGGTTGTTGAAGGACCCGAGTGTTCTTGTGCTTTTCTTTTGAAAGATAACATAACAAAAACCGTTGGTAGTAGTAGTAGTCTGT
This sequence comes from Schizochytrium sp. TIO01, assembly GCA_004764695.1. NCBI lineage: Eukaryota > Bigyra > Thraustochytrida > Thraustochytriidae > Schizochytrium > Schizochytrium sp. TIO01. Next base: position 2,003,208 of record SMSO01000032.1, read on the forward strand.
AAGACATAGCGAGAATATCGAGAACATAGAGAACATAGAGAATATCGAGAACATAGAGAACATAGAGAACATAGAGAATATAGAGAACATAGAGAATATCGAGAACAGAGAGAACAGCGAGAACAGCGAGAACAGCGAGAACAGCAATCGAACCAGTCTGAGATGAAACTACGTACAAGTCGAAGCACTGCCGTTGAATCATGATCTTGAATCATGATCTTGAAATCAGCACATGTGGTTTTCTCAAGTAAAGGGATTGACATACATACATAACTTCTGTTATTCGCTGACTGCGCAGGTACCTAGCTAGCTAGGCACTAGAGCAAACAAACAAAGCAATCCTTGGTACAAGCGATAGAGGCTGTTAGCAGGAACTTTATGGTTTGCATCAGATTGATTTATGGATGGGTGTTTCCAGTTCTTGTCGAAGCCAGTCCTGCCACACGCAAAGCAAGCTGTTTGCTTTTAGAGCTTTGTTTCGCAATTCATTCGCGCTGTCGACTCTCGCATTGGCAGGCAGTCTTGTTTTTGATGCTACTCTCTAGAGCTAGAAAACCAGACGTTAGCCAGGTAGATAGATACATACCATATCGTCACTAGAGGCTTCAACTGCCTTGCGAATAGTTCAACTGCTTGGTGAGGGAGTTGGCGAACGAATGACTCGAGTCGAAAAGCTCCTTAAGGAAGAGAACTAACTATCTAGCTACCGGGTACTGACTGCCGTGTGAGGAATTCATGTCCATGAATAGGAGAGAATGACGCTGACAAGGACTTGGACCCAGGCGTACTAAGCTTGTGGAGGCAGTGAGGAAAGCGGCGCTCAGAAAAGCGTTTGATCACCTCAAAGTTTGGCTCGTGAACAGTAGATTTGTCAGCGAGTCGGTTAGTGAGTCGGTTAATCTTTTATAGATGAGTCTGGCAGACCGAAAAAAGGAGACTGGTGAGCGTCACTTGTAGAACAGGCCGCTGTGTAGGGTTCGAGTGGCCAAACCTGCATTCGCTCTTGCATGCTGGCAGGGTGGGTATTGCTGTGACACCATGACTAGGTTCCTTGCACTTGCTTTGTATGTCTTGGCCTTGTTAGTAGTTTTAAGTCTGGACACAGCACATGCTGCAAGTAGCGTTGGGAAAAACAAGACCCTAGCTCCTTTGGCGTATGAACCATTTAACTTGGGCCAAATCTTTGCAAAAGGTTGGATGCTTGCTCAACTTGAGGCGCAACACTATGGGCTCGTTGGCAACAAGTGGCTTGGCGGTGAGCAAGTGGGTGTAAAACACATTGATGCATCTGACTGGCTCGGTTCAAAAGAACGATTCAATGGACTTTCCGAAGCATATCCGTATTGGGTAAACGGTGCTTGGCCTCTGGCAGTGCTCACAAATGACAAAACTCTTCAGGATGAAATAAAAAGTCACTTTGCATATATTTTTGACCAACAAGTAAAGAACGGAAAGCTTGGACCCAAATCCCAAACGAATCCATGGTGCACGTTTCGATTTCTCGTCGTTTTGACGCAATACATTGATGTTACCGGAGACCAGCAAGCTGTACGAAGCATGTTCGATTTTTCTTTTCAGCTGACTAAGTGGCTAAACGCAGCTCCACTTGATCAGCATCTATGGGCTTATGTGCGCTGGACGGAGATCCTCGAGGCCTACCAATGGCTACTCAACTCGAAATACGCAGATATGGGTTCAGATGCAGAAATATCTGCCATTGACGAGCTTTTTAAGCTGGCCAGAAGCACAGGCTTCGATTGGCCTACTTGGCTTGAAAGTGACGCCCAGCATCCGTTTACCAAAGACGTTGAGCACGGGTGGCTTCCCGACAATACTGAGGATGCAGATATCATGGGCTCGGACAAGCTAAAACCACACCTGGACCGCCAGTGGTCTCATGGTGTCAATGTCGCACAAGCGAGTATGATATGGGCATTGCTTTACAGAGAAACTGGAGATAGAACATACTTGACGCGTGGTCGCGCGGCTTGGGAGAAGTTGTACAAATTCCATGGCACCTCGTTGCATACATGGACTTCAGACGAAACCCTTTCTGGTCGCGGGCCGAACCGCGGTACAGAGACATGTGTTGTGGTTGAGATGATGCACTCTGCTGCACAAATGTTTCTACACTCTGGAGACCCATGGTATCTTGACCGAGCAGAGCGTATTGCTTACAATGGTCTTCCAGGTGCATTTTTTAATGGGACCATGTGGGCGCTGAACTATTACCAGCAAACGAACAAAATCGATGCCATGGATGGAGAGCCAAAATGCGAAAGGGGGGCTCAATACGGTTTTGGTATGGTTTTTGAATGCTGCGTTACAAATCATGGCCAAGGCTGGCCAAAGTTTGTCGCATCCCAGTGGGCTTTCAGCGGAAAATCCAATACCTCAACTCTAGCACTATTGCAGTACTTTCCAAGTGAGATGAAAGGTCCCATAGTACTTCGAGATGGAACTAAGATCAAGACTATAGAAGTCAAGACCCAATACCCTTTCAAAGAAAACATTCATATCAGGGTCCAGGAGGCATCCAAAAACTTTGATATGGAGGTCCGCGTGCCAGGATGGTGCAAGAACTGCACAGCTGAGATTGCAAATGAGACTCATTCATTAGAAGCTGGATCAATGTACTCCATACCTATACCTGCTGGAGATAGTGACATTACTCTTACATTTCCACTGCAAATACGCGTTGAGAGGCGCGAACCATATAAGGTGAGCCCTGAGCAAACTCTGAATGCACGATCAGTAAATGTTGTACGTGGTCCATTGGTCTTTGCTCTTCCGATTAAATATGTCTTTGATCACGGAGCTTCTTGGGACACTTCAGCTGATCTGATGCCTATTGGCTTTCCCCATGCACAAAATAATTATCTACTCACTAATGGAACATGGCGCGTTGCTCTAGTTGAAGATATATCGGGCGACGCTTTAAAGTCTGTGCAGGTGCATTTACATGAGGATATAGATGATCTTTTCAGTAAGATCCCGCTTGGTCAGGGGCCCTTTACAGAGATGTTTTCACCTATTCAACTGAGCATGAAAGCTGCGATCTTAAATATAGAAGATTGGCCCAACGTCGCAAAGGGTAAGCGAGGTAACGCAATAACTTGTTTACGCGGTAGCACGTCCTTACCCGAATACACTACAGGCTGGGCAGGTTTACCTCCTGTAAGCCCCGTGGATGCTCGCAATAAGCCACTTAAAACTATCGTGCTTATTCCGTATGGCGCTACGGATCTTCGCATATCTGAGTTTCCTACTGCTGCCAATACTAGAATGCAGAATACTTAATCATAATTTTAGTTTAGTTTTTGAAGGGCAGAGAACTCAAAAGATTCCATTAGCACATTATCACATTATGTTCAGCACTAACAATACACAACGTTGTTTCCGAGGAAGCATTGGTGTTTCTTCAGTCTTTATCTAACTGAAAAGCGAAGGCACAGCAAAAAGATGAGAGTAGTGACAGCGCTTCATAATATATGAAGGCTCCAGGAAGGTATGTTTTCCCTGTACATCACCTGAAGTGCAGCAAAATAAAGGTCATCCTGACGGTGGAAACTGAAACACCTCTAAATAAGTGTTATGCCTCCTATATAGCTCTCAGGGAAGGGGACTTTAACGAGATGAACCAATATACTTGCGAAATAACTCAAGGCCGTAATAATTTTCAAGCTGGGAGTGAAAGAGAATTTGAATTAGCTAGACCTTAACAATAGGGACAACCTTGGCAAGGAAATATTGTGGCGACGAGTGGTGATTGCCTCCCAGATAGTAAGTGCGTGCTATCTCTAAGAAACACAACGTGTAGGCAAATTGGGGACCCCTTGCAACTGCCCCAATTATTCAATGAAATATAATTGTGTCGGCTATGCTATAATGAAACATAATGAGTTGAACATCTAAGGATGAAACAACCTCCATGTTCCAATAACTGATTATAAAGCTCTATTATATATACAAACAAAATTGAATTTCAAAACACAGCGCTAAGCAGCTGCCTCATTTTGTCTTCGACTTAGACTTTACTAGAAACACAAAATAAATAGATATGTTATAAGTACCTTCCCAAGAAAGATTGCTTCAATACAGAGAATCATCATTTCTACACCACATTTTGTGCCCAGTGATATGCTCGACATACCGCACCCGAGCCTTAAACTCTTCAAGTCCAGCTATGTAAAGCTGGGCATCTTCAAAAATAAAAGAATCTATCTTTCTCATTTGAGAGAGAGATACATCACTTAGTGAGTGAGAAGTTACACCATGTGTCTGGGAGGTAATTTTAGGTCGTTCAACACCTGAGTCGCATATACAGTAGTCTGGTAATTTATGGTGATATTGAAACTCCCACATACACATTGACTCGTGGAAGTATTCTGAAATCCCAACAAACCACATATTTTGCATACGACTAATGGCAAGAGATGTATCTGGTTGAAGTAGCTTGGTCTCATAAATACTGTGAAGCCTATCCCACACACCACGACAAAGAAACGCACGAGTTTGCATTGACTTTGGATGATAGCATCCAAAGTATCCCTTGCCAGGCCTCCAATGATTGCTGAAGTAGTCAAGCCATTTGTCCAAAGCTCTTACTGTAGCTTTGTATACCTTAGAGATCTCGCCTTCGAGTCTTTTGAGCAAAAATTTGTTTGCTTCGATATCTGAAGCATTCAATGAAGTATCCAGTAATGCAGCTTCGGCTTGACTCTTTCTTTCATTAAGCTTCTCGAGCGTTCCACTTGGTACTGCTCGAGGAAACTTTCGATTTGCTTGGTTAATCCCATCCCATCCATGCTCGCACTGGAAATACTGTGATAAGAGGTGACTGCGCGGTTCTCGAAGAAAAGTTCCATCATAGTTATTAACAGGGTCAAACTCTCGCCGATATGGTGTGCCTTCCAGGCAGTCTTCATGAAAATGGTGAGTCGCGCCTTTATACAACTGATCAGCTACACTATACATGAATGCAGTAACTGCAGTCTTTGGAATGTGCATCATGTTGAATCCTTCGCCAGCTCGCCTTGCAGGATCAATAAGCCGAACTGGCTTCACGTTCATGTATAATTGTTTTTCCTTAATTTGAACATCTATGCTTTCCTCCCCGAGACTTTCAGTTGCAGGAGTATGCGACTCTCCGGCATCAGCGGTGCCATTAGCAGAAGAAGGAGAGCTTTCCTCTTTGATAGTTGCAGGAGTACGCGAATCTCCGGCATCAGCAATGCCATTAGCAGAAGAAAGAGAGCTTTCCTCTTCGATAGTTGCAGGAGTACGAGAATCTCCGGCATCGGCGATGCCATCAGCAGAAGAAGGAGAGCTTTCCTCTTTGATAGACATCAAGACACTGTCAAGTTGAGCCTGATGTTTGGGTGAGGGGAGGTTTGTTCGATCTGAAACTTTGTCATTTTCAGTTTGACTTGTGTTCGAGGGGAGAACGTCCATTCCTTCAGCGGGTAAATCCCCTTGGGGTAAATCCAATACGATTTCAGGTTGACTTAAGTTCGCTTCTTTAATGGTTGCCTCTTGGGGATGTTGTCTTGATGCCTGAAGTTTCTCAATTTCAAGACTGCCCCGAAGTTTAGAATCCTCGATGAATATACCAGGTTCATTATTTTCAGATTCTGTCTCGAGCTGGGTTATTGAGACGTCTAATAGGGACATGAATACTGATGATTTACGCCCCACCCAGAATGAAACCATGTTGGTGCATAGCATGGTGCAACATAGAAACAAGAGCAGTGGCTTGTAACATGTCATCTGCCTTTTAAAGGATGTGTTGCTCGCAGTCTTCATCCGATATTCTTCAGAGAATGCTGCAATATTATGGCTTGGACTAGACGCTGCCTTTGTACAAACCTAGCGTAATTTGTCCAATGTTTGTCTTTGTATGAACTATCTGAGAAGCTATTGAAGGCATATATATGTTGCCCAGCGTATAAGATGCAGTGGGACCAAGTCGTCTCTTCAGCACCAATGTCCTGAGCAACAATATGGTTTTGATAACCAATTCATTTTGTTCGTACTCTTATATATATATATTCTAATCATCGTGATAACAGTCAGTAGTTTCATCTTATAGTACTTAACAAGTTTCAATTTTTAATTTCTATACAAGATTGATAAATCCTCCCTGAATACATTGCTATTGCTATATACCAGTAAAAAGAAAAAAAGATGTTAAATTACAACTTCCTCACCTCCAAACCTCTACGCAAACATGGAAGTAAGCGAGTGAGTGAACTTCAGACCACGCTTTGCAGAACCAACACGTAAGAAGTCGATAAGAAGAGCGATAATGAAGCCGATAAATTGATCAGTTGTCAGTCAAAAGAGCAAACTAGCCCTATTCTCAGGTATATCACAACTCTTCCTGCTATGACTATAGCCCTTCTTTTTTCTTTTTCTTCTTTTTTTTTAAACAGTCCCAGTACTAGCAGTTGAAATTAGAACCCACAGCGTCCAGCAATTGGCCAACTGCAAAGAGTTGCTAGTCCAAATCGTTCTCACTATTGCCATGAGCCCATTCCTCCCTACCAGTTAAGGTTTTCTTTGCTTTAAAATGTATAATTAATTACAATAAAAAGCTCTTTTGTAAGGTGGGGTAATAGACTAACCGCTGACTATATCACCAGCACCTCTCCTACTACGATGATTCATATAGGCCCACTTACGGTAAAACTGTTATCACAAACACAACGATACCTACCTCTTAAAAGAAGAAAATTCCCTTAACTTTGCCATCATTATAACATCGGCTATCGATCGCCCTCTTAGTTCCGCTTGGTCAGCCGTTCGATGAGAGTCACGAGTCTTTCTCGTGAAGCTCTCTCAGGCTTCCAGAGCTGTTCTTTCTTCATTTCTCTCTTGTCCTGTCCAAGGAAATGGGCAAGAAAGCTGAGTGAGAAAGAAGCATTTCGAGACGAATGCAACGCGAGAAACCCAGCTGGAAGGAAGGAGGGAATCAGAATGCAGGAAGAGCCCCCCACCAATGGGCTTGACATTCGAAGCCGCCGTGATTGAACATGAGATGGGTAGTTCATCTGGGCAGCCTATGCAAGTTAAGGACAAGATTGTCTGTCCTTAGCTCGGGATCCTTTGCACTCTAAAACGGAAAACCACATATGAATCACAAGAGATTCAACATTTCGTAGCCCCAACTGTCGCCATGGGACCTCGTAGTTCAATAGGAGAATTCGAGCTAGCAAAGACTCCTCCCAAATTTGGAGATGTGGCCCCAAGTTATTCTTCATACTTTCCCGCTTTTAATTAATTGATTGGAGCTAATAGAAAAGCTCGGCAAGCCATCAACGCTGTGCTCGCCGAACTCTATCAGAGGCATTAAGTGACCGCATTGGCTCGAGTTTTTTGGCCAACTTAAAAGGGTTGAGCTCACCGCCTCTGACCGGTGAGAGTGTCAGCATGTTATGCAAGGGCGACTCTTTCCAGTTTTAGGGATGGCGCATGAAACCACCTCATTGGGAAGTACTATCCCCTAATAGCTTTTATACATCGAAGTTACTTACTTCTTTGCTACATTCTGCACTCCAAATGGTCAAGGACCCTCGTAGATTTAGGGATTGAACTTAACTCTGCAAGAGGTTTTAGAGATTGAATCAAATTTGAGACTATCTACTTAAAAAGCTGGGGATAGGTTATCGGAGGTTTGTAAAGTGGAGGCGTAGGCTGATTTATTCCTGCTTCAAATTGTTTAATCCTACCTAAGCTTAGAAAGAACTAATCTCCACAAGTTGACCTCTTTTGCTTCATGGGGAGTTTTGGCGCAGGGAATCACCGGGACCACGCTCACCAGTAGTACTCAGAGGTATACAATCTCAAGCCAAACAGCGATTGGTTTGGCTTAAGTTTTAACTCACTACCTCTAACTAATGACCAAGTAATGAGTGTAAGCTGAGACTATCACTCGTTACCACTACCAAGCCAAATGTATCATGGCACCTACCTACAAGTAGGTATTTCAAATATCAGAAACAGTAGTAGTCCAGCCACTACTTCTATTTAGAAAGTCAGAAAGAACTTTTGAGCTGTGTATATTGATTACAACTTTGAGCTGAAGACTAATCTGAAGCTATTACACGCTGATTGCCAAGCTGACGAGGTTTGTGAACCGACTGGAGTCTGCATACGGTGCGGGTACTAATGATTCATTTGTGTTGCTGTTCACTTCACGTTCACTGATCATAGGCTACTCTTACTCATGAATCAAAACACGCAGATAACAAGCCAACCCAAGAAAAATCGTGCCATCTGGCTGAGAGTAAGCAACCCTATCTAGCAAATAAACTTTCAGGGGTCTGTTATCCTTGAAGGCTTGGCTACAGATATGGTCCTCGATTTGATCCTCACAAACAGCGAGTTCAGGGTTCCAAACATTTCACGGCTAAATCCAAAATGTCCCGAATTATGTCTGTCCAATATTCTTGACTAAACTCGCCAGGAAACCTTGTAAAGATCTAAAATCATAGATTTGATTGTATGATCATGTTTACACAGCTATTCTTTTAAACTGGGCACGATTTCTTTGCAGAAGAAAGCGTATTGAGCTCACACTACTCGTCCAAAAATTGACTCACAACCCCGACAAAATGGGCTAATGCGGCAAATAGGCCTTTTGGTTTACGGACGACGTAGTACGTCCGTAAAAACTGAAGTTTAACTAACGAAAACATATAAGAGCAAGAATATGTGGTTACTAATAGTGTAAAAGTGCTTAAGGAATCCGAGCCCTCATTTTCGATTTTTTTCCAGAGCTTTTTCGCCCTTGGGGTGAGAGAATCTTTCACTGCGCGAATCGTTTGTGGCTTTACGTGGTATTTTACAGCCATCTCATCATTTGTAAGATTTTTTTCAGGTAAACCTTTTGAAGGACCTCTGTACCACAGCCTCGAAAAGTAATGCTCATACTTTTCTTGATCTGGAAGGTAGAGGCCCTACACACCCAAGCATGGCTATTGATTAGATGTACAACCCGGAAGCGCCGACACGACACGACTCGACGGTGCGAGCGTTATATTCTTCTCAAAGCTCAGAGGAAGCTTGCACATTGAACAAACCTCGTAAATCGAGACACAGACTCAATGGGCTCGCGAATAGCAAGTACACATATTGGTTTACGATGTGCAGGAATTGCACGGAAGTAGTGGTCTGCAACAATGCACAGGCGAGGATCCTTTAACAACCAACTTTGAACAGAAAATCTACAGTGCGGTTCACTTCAGCCGTAAAGCTTTTCTGAAGCTCACTAGTTGCCTTTTGCCGTTCGTAGCCATAGCCAGGCCAGGCTGGGTTCCAGTGATTATCATCATCATCAGGGAACTCATTTTGGGTGGGTATTGACGGCGAACGCTCGGCGACAATTAATTGTGAAGTTTTGCCGTCAATGTCCGGCGCCGAGCGGCAGGGGGGTAGAGGCGGCAGCTGCTCTAGAATAGTCAGGGAACACCCACTTCGAAGTGTTGGTGTGTACCACTTGTGGGTATGTACCACCTGTGGGCTGTCAATAGCCAGCCATTTCGGTAGGCAGGGACTGCGTCAAATGACGGCAGGCCTGTGGATATTTACGCCAAATTCGGCGTCAAATGCCAGCACGCCGGTAAAAAAGCTGCCATCAAAAGAGCACCTTTCAACAGATATCGAAATAGGAAGATTATTTTTAAAAGATGCTGTTTTATTTTTATTTGACTGTTTCTACTATAAATGCATTCGTAAAATTAATATTGAATCCTCAAAATTCTGGGTCATAGGTCTGAGAGGGCGAAAATTCATCTTCCTGATCCTCATGTTGTGCCTTCCTCCGTTTCGACATGCTACAATTATTCTCTGTTGTACAGCTGACCTTTCGTCCATTTGTTTGGGAGGTTTTTGGCTGTGGCTGAGCAATTTTAAACTCTTCTGGGTAATTTTATAACCCTTCACACTTTGACCAATGTGTACCCTTTCACAATTAGACCAATGTGTAAGATAAGTACTGCACTTATCCATGAGTTGTATTTCACCTGCATGGTTTTGACAACCTGAAGATCTGTTTTTAATAGATTCCTGGATGAGAAGAGACCACACATAGGCGACATGAAATGGAGTAACGAACTTGAAGAATGGCGCCACTGTAAGACTTACTGTCATGCTAGGTGGGGTCTGTTTGAAATAAAGGCCAAGAACAAATTGCATCACTTTACTTATCACTTCTCTGCGGACAAGAGTCTTGTCTTCGTTTGATACCACTTCGTCTGTAAGCAATATGTCTAGTTATCTTGGTTTTTTAGAATAGTCACTGATTTTTTAAACTTACCTGGGTCGTGGAAGTCCATCAAATTATCAATGTTGAAATTAAATATGCACCGATTGTCTACATATTCCCCCTCCCTACCATGTTTCACCTGCAATAAATTTCGTTTGGAGGTTTCAATTGCAAGGACATCATCCATAGACTTTCAACGTCAAGAGCATCTTTGACGTGATGATGTCCTTCAGGAATGCCAAGTAAAAATGCCATTGCGGGTACGTTCGATCCGACAGATTGCTCACGGATGGCGGATTCGAACTGTTTATACTTGGCTTCTACGCTGTGATAGAACAAATCTTCTAACCACAGGATTAAAAACTTTGCTTTCATGACATCCTCCCAGAATATCCTGTAAAGCAGGAGTTCTTTCGTCCGGCAGCTTATTCCCTTTTTAGATTGAAATAGCCCTCTATGCTCCTTGCATATTTCTTTAGTTGCAGCTCCATCTTTGTACCCAAGTGTCTGCAAGGCCTAGTACTCAATCTCATAAAGAAGTATCGCAGTTTCATTAATGCCTTGTTTGCGGTATTTGCTCCCAAAAAAAGAGCCCCGTACGGAGCACGATTCTCTCTTCTTGAAGCGAGCGAAAGAAACTAAATACAGATGAGGTAGTCATGTCAGATATTACCTTCAAGTTAAGAGCAGCAGGGTTGTTAGTTGTTACACCTGTCGCCAAGACAGCATACTTCGCAGCAAAATCAGCCGTTTCGGTGGTGTCAGTATGAAGATACGCCTTTAGAGTATTGAATCGATTCTGAAACCGTGTCTACATCTCCTGTCGTTGCAAAGTATCCAACTCTTCATTCTCAGAAACTAACTCTACTTCGATAGGAGAGGCTGGAGCTTGAGATACAGTTCCAGCTGCTACTCTCGCTGTTTCCATCTATAGAACTACGTTTAACGCCTTGGCTATCGCGAAACACTCGTTCCTTCTGCGCTCGCGCCTCGCACCTCGCGCCTCACGTCTGTACCCGAACCTCTTACCAGCGGCCCTTGAAGAATTGAAAGGCCAATCAGGGTTATGGTTTTGTCCCAGTGCGCCGTACAACTTTGGTTTTGAAGTTCAAGTTGTTAAGCCATAATGGGCTGACACTGCACTTTGTGTTCCTCGAGTGGGTTCTGCAATAAATGGTACCACACCTAGCATACTACTAGGTAGTACCTAGTGATATCTAGTATTAAACTTTGAATATCATTAACCGTGATTGCCAAGGTTTTGCTCCGTCACGACAGGCTGACGGTAGTCAAATGGTTCATCATAGTGCACACCAACTTGCACTCAGAACTAAGAAAGAGTACGCAACTGCTGCTAGGGCCAGTGCCTTCTTCATCGTCTTCAAGTTCCTCTCCAAACAGCCAGCCTCAGAAGCGCCGTCGTGGGAGGCCATGACTCCCCCTGGAGAATTTGTTACCGATCGAAACACACGTGAATGCAGGTGGTGTGGACAGCTTGTAGTAAGCGACGAATGAGCTCCCCATTGGGCTTGCCGCTTTATCGAGCTTCGCGCAGTCAATGGCGAAGCATATGCATGTCTACGCAAGGGATCCCAAATCATGGCACCTGAACCTCGATTTCTTATGATCTATGCAATGGAGGCCAAATTTCTTCACGACTAAGTATGGTGAACTTTGGAATGAGAGTAAAGATTCTCGCGAGCGTGTTGTACAGACCAGCCACGTCTGGCTTGTAAATTCCCTAGCTAACTCGGATGAATGGTTTCATCCTAGAGACCTCTTGCTTACCAATGGAACGTGGCGATTTGCTCTTGTCGAGAATGTGTTGAGCGGTACATTAGATTCGTACAAGTACATGTACATCAGATTTAGACAATCTCTTTGCACAAATTCCCCTCAGCTAAGGACCATTCAATGAAATCTATTCTTCTGTTCATCTTAGTATGAAACTGCTGTGCTCGAGGCAGAAGACTGGCCTAAAGTTCCTCAGGGAAAGCGGGGGAATGCAGTCACATGCTTACGTGGTAGCACATCTTTGCCTGATTATATTCCAGGCTGGGCAGACTTGCCCCCAGTGAGCCCGATAGATGCCTGCAACAAACTCACCACAACAATAACGCTTATTCCATACGGCGCAACAGTCCTTCGAGTATCTGAGTTCCCTACAGCAGTGAATACTGGCCTGCGAGCAGCCTGAAACTCCTCGTTTTTGCTTTTTATTTTGTTTTTATCATAATTATAAAAAGATAAGATTTTTACAACTATCATTCAATGTAAATTTTATCCAGTGTATATATATATATATGCCATTGCTTGTTCGGAAAATGTAATCTGTGGATCCAACGAAACAAGCTCTTACGCAAGGCATTCTTCTACTTTAGTATGAGAGCAAAAACCCTCAACAATTTCCCGCTAAAATCTTCTTTAGTAAAAAATAACTGGTCAACCTGAGAGCTGTTCAGCAGCTTGGAGAACTGCCTGAGCAGCTGTTGGGCGTGTGATCACTTTAGAGAATTCATCGTGCCCGAGGTTTTGATAGTCTTCGAACGATAGCTTCTTTCCTCCACATGTAATAGGGAGAACGCCACCAATCGTACCAATGGTATTGTTCAAAACACGCAAACGTTTGTAGTCACAATCAGAAAGATACGGAGAAGTTACCCTAATGTACGGGTTCGGTTGGATAAAACACGTCGAGTTGATCATGCTCAAATTTGCCCCGGGTTCATGTGCAAGGACGTAGCACTGGTTAACCCAAAGATAAAGTTCATTAACGTGTGTCATGTGGTTTCCACCATAATTTGCCTTCCAGCCTCGATTTCCATATATGAGAACGTTTCTGTAGAAGTTATACTGGCTAGATCCGTCATCGGTATCAAAACCTTCTTGGTTGGCATAGGTACCCAATACTAAGTTATGATGAATATTGCGCACTTTTGGTATAACTGTGGCACTATCTTCCGTCCCATGTATGTACGGCACTCGATCCCAGGAGTTAAAAGCCGCATGGTCTCCGCTCTCACGAACTGCATTGAGCATTACGTTGTGATGGATATTATCACCGCCCAAGAAGCCATCGTTCATGTTAATCATTGACCGTGGGCCATTCATCATAACATTGTAGGAAATTTCTGCATCGCCACTAACTGCATGGAAGTAGGCGCATGATTGTTTTTGAAAAACGCCTAGCTCACGGAAGAGGTTACGAGTAATGACAGTACCCCGAGGTTGGTTGCCTGAACGGCCATCTGGGCCGAGTGGCCATGGCAACTGTCGAGTACAGTTCTCGTTCAAACAATGCCCAGTGTAACCCCAGCTTACTATTGCTGAATATCCAATCCATGCAAATTCGCAGTGCTCAATTCGAGCTCCACGGTTACGCCCAGTCATTAAAACTCCATTTCCATCTATTCGTTCTAGCTTTGAGTGAAGTAAGGTAAAGTTGTTGGTATTCTGAATGATGATTGCAGCAGATCTAGGAAGCGCCCAATCTCCACCAGATGGCATTTCGTGGGGATCAAGCCACACATGTGCTGTATCCCGGAGCTCAATATTGCGGATCATGACGTTGTCTGTGTTAGAAACATTAAAGAGTACTTTGGTTCGAGTTGCACGGAATACCCTTTGAACAGGCCCATCCTTTCCGTGACCTAAGATCTCACTGTTTTCTGTAGAGTTGAATACGTAGTACAATTTGCGTGAGGCATCATCGTAGTACCATTCGTTCTCTTCGTCAAGCTCTGCAAGTACATTTTCAATATACCACTGAGCAGCAGCATTTTCACCTTCACCTCCTTGACTACCACCAAGAGATGGATCAAAAGTACAGGTTTTTGTTGTGTAATTCCAACTTTGTACTTGCCAAGTCCAGGTGTACCATCTACCGTTACCTCTCCACCCTACTACAACTCCACGGTTTTGGATTTGTTCATCATCATAGCTACTTGAGTGCGGGAGCACAGTATCATCCCAGGTAAGTCCAGAAGGGCTTTTGTGAGGTGTGATTTGTCGAGGTGGTCTGCCAGCACACCAATAGCCAAATGATGGTGAGAGGTTCTCACACGAGCCACCCATACCCATATGATATTCTCCCCAATCCCCTTCACCGGTCCATCTGGCCCCTGGACCATTCTGCATCGGCCAGTTCACAGAGGGCCAATCTTCAGCTGTAACAACGATATCTGTAGGTGGGCCCGAGCGTGGCGTAACTGCTTTGTGCCACACCGTCTTATTTTCGATCCAACCTTTGATATAAATACCGTCACCCATGACAGGGTCGACGCTTACAAATGTTTCTCCAGATAGTTCTGGGTCGCCGTTCGGGTATCGTGCACGTACCGCTCTACGATTATCTACGCGAAGGCCATCAAAAGAGGCTGCATGGGAGTCTGAAAGAGTAGTAACCCACACATTGTTTCGCACATGTTCCCAAGAAGAAGGATTCAAGTTCAGATCTTCGGCTCCCGTTACAACAGCATTTTCCCCATCTACACTTTCTATGACAAGACCCGATAAATGGCGGCCTTGAATTGATAACGTTTGCGAAACAAAGTGTGGACAATTTCCGCGAAGCTTGATAGTTGAGAAAGGCTCCGAGATTGCTCTTACAGCTCTGGCAATAGTGCGGAAAGCACTCTGTATTGTTGCTCCATCGTTTGTATCACTCCCATTCTCTGCATCTACATAAAATGTACTCGACGATGTCTCAGTTGGCTTTCTGATGTTTGCATTTGCAGATGCAGATGATTGAGAGGGTGGAAGCCTCCAGTCTAGGTGATCTTGAAAATTTGGGCGATCCAAGCCGCACTTCTGCAACTGTAAAGCATCGAAAAGTAATGGGAAATCACCGTACGATGAAAGAACTGTTTTGCCTGTTTCATAAGTAAATTGGCGAAACGCGCAATCGGTCTCAACTGAAACACCTGGAGGCGATCCAGAAGGTCCGTCACCTGGGCTGTATGGAGAGGCCAGAGCGCCTAAGGCTGGGCCATCTTTACCAAGGAGTCCCAGCTCGCGTGAGGAAATTGCCCAAAGCCCTAGCGTAAGATTCACAACAAGGGTAGCAAGGCACAATACTCGACGTCGGCGCCAGAGGTAAGAGTGACTCTGTCGAAAGTGAGACTCAAGCTTGTCTTCGGGTTGCAGACCGTCATACTCGGGTTTTGTAGTGCTTTCTTGAAGTAGTAGAGGCTGTCCAAGCCCGGACTCCAACATTGCATAAAGCCTGTTTGGCCTATCTAAAGTAACACGTCCCCGTGCCTAGTTGAGGTGTTTGCTAGAGGAGCACTCAACCCAGCCCAGTGCAGCTAGCTGTTGTGGCAAGGCGATATTCTCTACCTGCCAGTTCAAGTTCTGATGCGTTTAGATATAGAAGCTTACTTACTACAAACCGCCTTCGAGCTTCCACCTCCTTGTCAATCAAAAACGCCATTAAAAGAGAAAGCGACTAAGCACCTGCGTGGTAATGCTAGCAGGACTGGCAAATAATATCTAACCTAACTTATTATTGGAGTCCTAGTCTCATTCATGTTTCACTCATTTCTGGCTGTTCTGAAACAAATGCATGAGCAACTTTATTTTGGCCTACTGTGCTTTAGATTTTAATGAAACTTAAGACACGAAGTTGCAATACTGCTGCTGGAAATATCTTTTGGCTATTAAAAAAACCAAAAAAAACATCTGCTATCATATATATATTTAATACATTTGATATCGCTATTTAAAGTTAAATTATATTTTAATTGAAAAAAATTAAAAAATTATTATTATTAAAATAAATAAAATAAAATAAAAGTAGGTATCTTCCTGTTACTTGCTTGACGGAAAGAAGCGCAGGGAGACTATCTTGTAATTCGAATGAACCTCTATTTGCTTGATTTTCAATATGACTAATCGACACGCCTAGTCGCGCTCTAATCCGAACTCGAGCTTCGTGACCACTGCTGAGATATGTATGGGCAATCAGCACTCATGATCAGGCTACTCATAGCAGCTCTTTAATCTGGTTAATAACCCAAGCCAGCACATGCTTCTATGTTAAAGATAGTTCGTTGCTTGCATTATAGTGAGAGAATCGCGTTTTTGCTTGAGCTTTTGTCAGTGCAGGAAAATTGTTTAAGGATCGCACGACAGCCCGCGAACGAAACGGGATAAGACAGAGAACGTATACTCTATTGAAATTGAAATTACGCTCCTTTCACTGCAAGAAGACTGCGAAGCTTTAGGTGAAACCCTCGTTTTGGGTTTACATAGGCTTAGTGGTGGTGCTGCTATTGATCTGCGAAGAACCCTCACTTCCCCAAACCAGATTCCAAAGCATCTCAATTTGGTTAACGTTGAATAAAAGAAGAGCGCGGATGAACCATTGACCCCTGGCTCCAGAAAAGAATTTGGTCATGCGTACATATTCCGATGTGCGCAGCACGACTCCAAGTCTCAAAGAACGCAGACTAGTAAGCTGCAATTCATACGGTAGATCGTGCCTCAATGTATTGTTTAAAACTTCTCTACGATCATTATGGTATATTTATGATTTACCTTCGCACATAAGAATTGAATTACAGATCATACTACTTAACACGGCCATTTCTACTCTCAGGTGCCGGTCTCAGTGCAACAAACAATTAATAAATCAACTTTCGCACCTATTTACCCGTGCCAGTCGGGGTATTATATGGAACATCATCGGGACATCTGTCGGAATTTATTTAATATATATCGCTTACGTTGAACTCAGACTCATCAACATTTTCGGCATGCTCGCAATACAAGAAAATGATTATTAATTGGCCATTTAAACAATATATCACACTTTAACTCTTCCCTATGTAAGAAATCTAAATATGAATAAGCTGGAGAAGACGATTCTCTCTGTGAGTCAAATGAATAGAGCTAATGCTCCTGAAGCGGACGCCACGTCCGGATATGAGGTTGTAGCATTTCGTCAAACTTGATCTGCAAGAGTATGGACTTGAAAGTGTTCTAATTAGGGCATCTTTTTTTAGAACTAGAGAAATTCAGATGATTGTGCTCATTAAAATATTACCGGCATGAATTTACAGTGTGTGTTTATTATTTAACGTCGGTTAGAACTCTCGAGGCAAAAGTTTTACCTCAACATAGTTTCTTCTTTTCTTTCTTTATCTCAAAAAAAATTGAAACAAAAACGGTGATGTACATACCCCAAGCAAATCTCACTTTCAGTAGTTGATGCTACTCTTGCCGGCCATTTTATTTGGGTAAGGAAAATCAAGATGGGAGCAGATTTGTTATGAATTTAAATTTTTGATGCTGGCGTCGGTGTGATATAAAGGAGTTGAAAGAGGTCGCATATACAATCAAATAACTTGGATCATATTTTGCTGCCACGGAAGGTCAAAATTGACTGCGTTTAGCACCAAATGAACGAATAGAGAACTACATCTCTCACTTCTCTAATACAATTGATAACGCATGTTTCGTGCAACACTCAAAGGCGGCTTGTTAAATTTTTCTTTACCCCAATGCGTATCACTTTCGGTTGCCATGAAGAACACATGTCCATTTTCTGCATGTATAGTAACAGGAAAGATAGTGATCTGTTGGTTCGCCTCGCGAAAATCGGGCTTTAATCGAAGTTCAATGACGCGCAATGATTTTGTATCTTCTGTTGCATCAGATTTTAGAGCTTCATGCATGTCAAATACCCATAAATAAGGAATCTGACCTTCAATTCCATTCCAGCGAGTTACATGACCGATTCCCCATACAAATCTGCCTAAGACAATATGGCCTGATGTACCACCACGAAGAAACTGATTTGAGGAAGCGCTAAGGATAGCAGGAGAACATGATACTCGAGGGTGGATGCCAGAAGATGCAGGTGTGGGTGATGGCTTTGAGAAAGAGATTAGCAGGTCTTCATCCAATTTAAGCACTGTAAGTGGAGTCGATGAGTGAATGAAATACAATTCCTCATTAAAGCTGAAAAAGCCATAATTCTTACCGTTGCCAGCATTTACAACAGGAAATGGTAGATCCGGAATATCGATGACAACAGCTTTATTTGTTGCCAAGTTCATCAGCCAAGGTTCCCACCGACCAGTGGTTATGTTCTTACCATGTGTATACAAAATAGGCTGACCCTTATACTCAAAAAGTCTAGGGTCAAGTGGGGCGTTAAAGAGCTGACAGGGTTCACCGACTGGGCGCATATGGGAGTCATACAATTGGCGTATGTGCGCTGTTCTGGCGATGGTGGTAATACGCCGGTAGACAGACACATACTTTACATCAGGTTGATCTGCGATCTCGATAGGAAGCATGGTAGGGTTCGTGTTGAACGCCTTTACAGTTTGCGGATCT
The DNA here is from genome assembly GCA_004764695.1 of Schizochytrium sp. TIO01. Lineage (NCBI taxonomy): Eukaryota > Bigyra > Thraustochytrida > Thraustochytriidae > Schizochytrium > Schizochytrium sp. TIO01. The sequence continues at coordinate 2,021,818 of SMSO01000032.1, forward strand.
TTATACTGGATCTGTTCAATTGGCTCATAATATAAAGTAGCAGAAGCTTCCTCGTCCATGCGAAAAGGAGGTTTGACAACAGCAGCTAGGAGAATATCAACTAACCATTGAGGAGTTGTAAGGCGGGGAACCGTTAAATTATCACCTAGCGGCGCACACTCCTCTTCATACCAACTGTTGTCACCTGAGCCATGCAGAATAGGTTCCAAAGCGCTAACAATGGTGTCATGTGCATGAATATTCGCAGGAAGAGGAGGGTAAGGATCGTATATAGCGGGCATTAAAGGGTCACGTGTTGCTGTAGGTGCTTCAGTTGAAGAAGGTGGCAAGGTAGGGGCTTGAGTAGGGGCCTGAGTGACTTGTTCTAAAGAGTTCCTTTGAAAAAGCGCAAGGCCAGCCAGCCCTGCAGTGATCACAATTGCTAGTATGGCTCTCGTCCACCGACGTTTCTTTGCCTTTTCCGCATCGGATGTAAGCATTGGGGATGGTTTATAGAAGTAAGCAGCTACAAGGCACACGAAGAGTGCTCCAATACCTCCAGGGCTTGCATGCTTATCCCAGACCAAAACATTAACTAATACCGTACACGCCTTGCTTGCGTTGCCAACAACAGTGAAACTAGTTGCTGAAAGGGCCTTTCTTGTCCAGAACGCGAAGAATGAAATGCCGGTACCAAGAACCCAACTCAACGGGACCCACATGGTATTTACAGTAAACACGTTGTCCATTGCTTGCATAAAACCAGAAACCTCTCCGGTAAAAGCACCAATAACCACGAGAAATGGAAGAGGAATTAGGTTGGTATAGTATACACGACCCCACGTGGTCATTTCTACGGTGTTGACAACGTGTTTAATGTAGATTTGATCAAAGCAAAATAACGTAAACCATACAACAACCCAGAACATACTATCGTATGTAAGTTGACTTTGCTCCGCTTGCATGTATGATAAGGCACCTAGAAGTAGAACTATCAAGATGAACACGGATTGCTTGGTCGGAAGGTCACGCCCAAGATAGTGAGTTTCAAGGACACTCAACACTAGCGGGGTACTGGCACGGAACACTATGAAGGTTTCAACATTTGCGTGCTGTAAGATTTTAATATTAGCAAAAATGGTGCCTAGAAAACTGACAGGAACAATCCAGAAAGCTTTGACCTTGGCCCATTCTAGCGCATCAACATCGATGAAGTTGCACATACCCAACGCCCATGTGAAGGCTGCAGCAGCGAAAAGTTGAGAAAACAGGAGAATGCTGGGGTGTGGAAAATAGTTTACCGCAAGTTTGTTCACAACCAAAAGCAATGCAGACGTGAGCATGTAGCCTGATACGGCAATCCATGCAGACTTCGGCGTTGTGTCATCGTTATCTGCTGGGGCTTTAGCCGGAGCTTTTTCGATATCACCATCCTCGTTTTTGTTCATCATTAAGCCGGCATTTTCGTCATCAGAGTTTTCTGCTGAGACCCTTTGTTTGGTCATGTTCAATTCGCGCGAGCCTGTCAGTAGAAGGGTCGCGAAGGCGAACGAGCTCAGCCTTTAGGCTTTGATTGTTCCCTTCTGGGCTTCTGACCGGACAACTTGAGCCACAAGAAGGTATTCCAGATTTGCTGCGTAGCGATAGTACCACTTCGGAACAGCTCAGAATTATTTTTAAAATACCTTCATTCATAATGACGCACGCACAAGTGTATCCTTACTTCATCCCACGTTTCAAATTTTATAAATACCTTTTGAGTACTTTCTTTTTTTGTTAGATTCAATATTCAGGAAAAAGAAAAAGTAAAAGTAAAAGTAAAAGAGAAGCAAATGAAAAATAATATATATATTGAAGGTCAGAGAAACCATGGTAACAAGGAATGAAGATTTCAGAATTATGCCCCCCTGAGGGCGAATACACTTTGCTCACCAAAACCAAAAACTCAGGAATATACATACACACCACATCAGCAGTCTTTAAAAACCTCACTACTAAAAGGTTTACCAAAGTCTGGTTCCAGGCCCAAATTGAACCTACAAGCAACAACCAAAGACGTTGGCGATGACGACTTGGACTTTTATGCAGTACAAGACATCCTTAAACTCATTACAGCTGGCACGCTTGGCCTCCTGAGCAAAAAGACACTTCAAATACTTACTAGTGGGGGTTCTTCAAATAGAATTTCGAAACGCAATGGAGGCCACTGGTAGCCTGCTGGAGTCAAAGGTTTCGATTTCGTGCTTTAAAGAGCAAGCTCGTGCCAAACTAAGGGTCGAGAGAAGAGGCAGCATCTATTATCTACTCAAGACTCTACTCATACGTAAATATTTTCTTTCAAGCGGATTTCAAGAATTCCATTCACCTGTAGATTCCAGAGTATAGTACAGCAAGACAACATGAATCGAGCAATCGGCAGGTGCACAACTTTGAGATACACTAATGCAAGCGCTGATAATCTGTAACAAAACTTAGGTGATTTCGCAGAGTAAGCTCCCTCGATCTCCGAGTCCAAGAAACAAATTCTAATCAAACATTAGCAAACTAACGCACAACTTTTGTTTCCTTTTCTCCCAATTAGGATTTTCATTGAAAAGAATAAAAATCGTTGCCTTGACCACTGAACAAATCAATAACATTAGTATACGGCTACAAACGCATAACCAGACTTATGATAAAATTGCGAGACCTAGGTTGGCGTCACAGTAGAATGAAGATAGTGATGAAACTCCTCTACACCACTTCGGTTTTATAGCAGTGCATGTAATTCTTGTAGACAAAATTAATCAGACAACCAAATAAGAAGACTAATCAGCACTTTTCAGAGCAGAGACTCGTAATTTGGCAGCTAAAATACTCATACATAACTAACAGTGATGCATAATCATAGTGTCGCGCGCTCCGTCAGGCCTCTCTCCTCCTGCACTCAAGTGTTTTAAAATATTTTTTTCTTCCTTTTTTTTTTACAACCATCTTTATAAAGAGGGTATGTCCGAATGGCATGCATAAATAATAATTCGGTAATAAATTTACTAGTTTTTATTTTTTAGAGTGAGAAAAGGGAGAAAAAAGGAACTAACAATAAATCACCTTCAAAGCCTCATTGGAGTCGAGCGGCGGGTTTGATTAGCAAATAATATACAGTAGTGATGGTAACAACATAGAGTAAACCTTCACGATCAGCCATATTAAGACTATCTAGAATGTATTCGGATCTAGAATAACCTTCCAACTCTACAATATCTGAGTCTTTACTAATACAAAGTCTTAACCCAGCAATAATAAAAAATAAACAATAATAATAATAATAATAATAATGAACATAACTTTGTACATATAGTTTCATTTTTTTCATTCGCTCATCGTTTGAAAAAGAAGCCGTCCGTACAAATATTTACCCGCGGATCTGAGAAAGGCAAAGGAGAAAGGAAGAAATGGCAGCCTCGGCTCTCCGCATGCGTTGGCGTCGCTTTGGCCTGAGTTTGCTTTCCTTCCTCAGAAGCCGTCACTCCCAATGCTGATGCGTTTGGTCGGTTGCGGCACTCAGTCGTTCGTTCGCTGTGGTTGGCGTCGCGCTTGGTCTCCCTCTCCCTCTCTGCCTGCCTGCCTGCCTGGCTAGCTGTGTGCATTTTTGTCTGTGCCCAATATGTCATAGTTTATTACTCTTCCGTTTCCAGCCAGACAGACAGACAGACAGACAGACAGACTCCTCCCTCCCTCCCTCTACTACTCCTCCTGCGCAGCAAGACGCAAGCAAGCAAGCAGGCAGGCAGGATCAGCAACGAGATTAGCTTGGAGAACTGGCGGGTTGCTGAGAGAGAGAGAAAGAGAGAGAAAGAGAGCGAGAGAGACAGAGCGTGACAACCAACCACTCATCTTCCCTTATCTATGACCCCTCTACATGATGGAGCTTCCCCTCCCGCCTTCTTGTGCGCCAATATATATATATATATTTTTTTATTTTTTTTTTTTATTTTTTTTTTTAAATCTAGGGCTGGGGTTGGAAGTCGGTCCCTAAAAAGAGGTTTTTCGCTTCAAGGTTTGGTTTTGTTCTGTTTTGTTTCGATTTGCTTTATGGTTTATGGTTTATGTTTTTGTTTTCAACATGGATAACACCGGTTTTCGAGTTTATGCTCTGTAGAGAGGCAAGCTCTCCTGCTGGGAGGTAGTGCGTAGTGGCGAGATAGCTAGCTAGCTAGCTAGCTGGCTGAGAGGGATGGAGGGATGCCACCAGGTCCCTGAAGAGAAAGCCCCGCTTCTCGTTCTTCTGTGTCCTGCCAACCGATGGAAGCTAGATGGTGCATTAGATACACGCACGCATACTCCTGCTACTGGAAACCTGCAACTGCCACTATAGTACAACTATCTATGCACGGCTTAGATGGCTCTTCCCACAACGAAGTGGCTATGTTTTTTTAAAAATGTTTTTTTATTTTTTATTTTTTTTCCGAAAATCTTTCATTCTGAGGACCCTCAAACTAGAGACTTGCTCCGAAGGCGCTGAGCGGTCTTCTTCGAGACAGGCAGGCTCTGCTTTCGTTTTCGAAAGCGCGGCAAAGCCGTAGAGTCCTTTCTCTTCTCTGATTGGCAAAACTTGCCACAAAAACTTGTGCAGCGATTAAGAGAAAGTAAAAGCTGGGAAATAAACAGGGAAGCTATTGACTACCTGCCACACCCGAGAAACCCATGCTGAAACCGGAATAGTTTAAATCAGATAATACTAGACCGGGGTAGGATGACAACGCCCTAAAAAGTGTTTGGACGAAAGTCTACGGAGAGCGGCATTTCGAAAATGAATAATTGCAACAGTAGCAGTTTAACAGTTGAAGTTCCGGAGAGCTTGCTCCTTTATGAGTCAATATTTTCTTTTTATTAGAACGCATAGATTAAATAATATTTGGGCCTAGTCGAAGTAACAGTAAACTGGTTTTGATTGACGGTAGCTTTTGTGGTTATTATGAATATTCTATTCTTTTTATTAAATAAAACAAAGGGGGATAAAATATGCACGTGTCACTATAGACTGTATTTGGAAGTGGAAGTGCAAAATCTATTTTAATGCTTTTTTTCTTTCTTTTTTTTACTTTAAAAAATAGGACAGGTAGTGCCCAGCTGGATACATAAGGTAGATGCATCGTGTATTGTTCTGAACTCCTCAAAGAGGGAGAATTTTTTTGGTGAGGGAAGAAGGACTTTTGTTTATTGGCATGGTGGGTGAATCATGATATGAATAAATCCAAATTTGCCACTCATCGTGAGACACATGACTATTCAATCTGGATGCTCGCTCACCATTTTAAATCACGATACCATTCTTGACTCCAATTCTTTATTGGTGGCAACTTTCATATGCAACGATGAACTTTGGGAGCAAAGTTGTGCGTTGGTTTGTTTCTACACCTGTGCATTGGTAATATCAAATGGAAGTGCAGCACATTTATTTGCTAGCAAGTTTATGTGCAAGCGCTGGTGCACTTTAACACGCTGGCGAAGAAGCACGCGAGGGATATTGTGTGTGCATGAATTGATTGTGACAAAAGGGCGATTGGCACCAAGGGCTGCGCGGAATTTGTGTGCATAAACTGGCAAGAGTTTCGTCCAGTTTCCTTCGGTGCTCCTCGACAACAAACCGGTGTATATGTAAAAATATTTACATAGAGATCATCTCTTTAGGCACAATTTCAATTGCAAAAGAGTGCCGATGTGAAAAGTAAAATACACGTATTACCTCTTCAGAAATGATAATACTTTATTCAGAGAAAGTTTTTTTTTTTTTAAAAGGTTTATTTCTTACTCCAGTAGACTAGAGTAGTTTGTTGCGTAAGGTCCAATGCCGATATTTGGCAGGGGGGGGTTCGAGTAGACAGGTAGTGCAATTTCTCGAGAGGTTGTTTCTCTTAAAGGAATCGCAGCTGTCATTCGAAGATTCCAAGATTAAATGTTGATCCTTTGCCCAATATGGGCCCCGAGCACAGCAAGGAGAAACATTAGATATTTTGGGGACACCCGTTCTGAAAAACCTACACCTAGCCAGCACTGAGGACGAAACGCTCTATGTCTCACATTGGGAAACTTTAATGTTGAAGTTTAAGATTTTTGTTTTATTTTTTATAATCATTTAGGCCTATATGTAAATATTAATATGCGTGGATTATAAATAATACGGTAAAAATATGGAGTTAAGAAGGGAGTCTCTCTTAAAGTAGAAGTTAGAATCTGCGTTTGCGCGTGGGATAATTAATTATCAAAATTTCTTTCAGCATATCATGCCTGGCCAAATGGGTGATTGTTTTGGTTGAAGGGAATCAAACCGAAAGCCTTTAATGCATCCTCTGACTAAGTAATGATGGTGACTAAGTAGTGATGTGCTGTATGACAACTGATACAACCCTCCCTCGTCAGCACCAACGTACGTAGCTACTCTCTCATAAACGTAGCTCTCATTTTAAAATAAAACATTATCAGATTTTAAAATAAAATATCATCAGAGCGTAGACGTGTCTTTTACTTATTGAGCAGTTCCTGCCTTTAATTGAAGGTATTTATTCTCCTCTGGTTGTTGGCCCGATCTTTTATATATATTTTTTTCTGTTCGGGAAATTTATCTAATAGTACAGTTTAGTACAGTTTAGTAGTCTGGCCTCAGATGGGCTGCTATAAATTATAGTATTTGGTTCTAATGTGGATTATGCATTACAAGAAGCATGCACTTTACTAAATGGCTAACTCCCAAGAAAACGGTATATTTACATGTCTTACAAAGGAGTGGTGAACGGTTTCCATATCTTTCCAGTATCAGCGTGTGCAAATGACGCATATATGCCTAGCTTCCACTCCAGATGTGGGCGTTCCAGCTATGGCGTTCCAGCTATGATGGTGTATGCAGGTATAAATTGCTTCTTCGAAGTACCCTACCTTCTGCATTTCTACAATCTACTCACGCTCTTGAAGTGCACGTGAACCTAATGTTATACCTATTTGCTCGGTTTAGTTTGAAATCAATTTTCTTCGATTTTCATCTTTTCACTAACCTTTCGCCGTGTTGGATTGAATCTATTGCAGGACGCTGTGTATAGGTTTTAATACAACCAATGATATTAAGCCGAAAATGAGCAATAAAATGATCCAAACCAAATCCGTAAATTCCTGGGTTCATAGTTTTCATGACACATCTCATAGTCTACGACCATGAGCTAATAATAACCAATCCAATCACACTCACAGAAATCGCGTGGCTCCAATGCTTAATCAAATGTCCACCTCATATTCGACTTCACCTTCTGGTTGTAGCATCAGCCCTGTCTTTGAGCTTGCTGTATCCATACCCACACTGACAACGGGTGGTTGGCTACTTTACTTTCTGCCTGCCAACAAAATCTCAGGTTTCCTCAATTGTTGGTGACTATTTGACTCTGCCACACATCCATTGATGAACGAAATTTTCTACAAAGGTTGAATAAACTTATCAAAAGCTCAGATGCAGTTGTTTTGCAGCCACTCTCTAGTTTCCTAGGTATTTTGTGCAAGTCCAAAAACATGATCTTTGGCTCTCTATGAGGATTTTGTAAAAATCAGTAGGTATCTATTACGAGTTGAAAGTTAGTGAGTTGAAAATATGTTGGACTTCGTAGTGATTTGCTTTGCCTCTTTCTTCACTGCCATGGAAAGGCTTTCCAAATCCTTAGCACAGCCGATCATATTCGATAATGATGCCCGCTTGCTCGGAGCGTCAGTCAATCAGATAACCCGAGCTTATAGAATCTGTGATTGTCGTGCGACTTCAAGGATCACCAAAGCTTTTTCGAGATCCACACTCTGATCTGATACTTGCGCTTTCCGGATCTAAAGAACTTTTGATGCAATGACAACCAAATCTCTCCTTTCACAACCTGGGTAACTAACAACACTGGCACGCGGGAGTGATACCGCACACATAAGCCTAATTAAAGACCTATTGCTAGAATTCGAGAATATTCTATATTTTGCAAATCCCAGATGTTTGTCTCAAAGTATATTAATCAGGGTACCAAAAGACTTAGTTAGAAATAAGAGGAACCTGTGTCATATACTTTAGATCATTTTTTTTAGAATTAAAAAAAATAATCACACTTTTAAAAAAAAAGTGTGAACCTCCTCAGCTAGCAGTTTGTCCTTCTCTTATGTTAAGTTATGCTGTGGTATGTTATGTTCCGACAATTTAATATGTTACACCAGGTCTTGAAATAGTTCGATGCCAATATAGCAGAGAAGAAGTCTACCTCAATACTATTATCCGCCACCATTATGATCAATATTCTTTTCTTTTTAAATCTTAAATAAACAAATAACTTGAAACAAATGACTTGTACGTGGATACGCTGTCACATTCCTTTCAACTTAAGTTTAGCATTTTCAGTCACTTTGCACGGAAAAAGCTCATTTATATCTCTAAGCGAGGAGGACACACACACTCTAAGCCCTGTGAATCATTCATCCAGCGTTTATTTATTACCAAAACTTATAACAAATTACAGGGAATCGGACGAAAGCATCGAGTTCTTGACCCCAAATACAAAGGAGCCTGTGTATTCGCTTAGCATAATACGCTTGAACCTTGGGGCGTATAAGCTAGACTGCATATGAGGTCTGGGCAGTATTTTGGTGTTTGTTGTAAGTTTATTTGCAGAGTGGCTCGCAATAAACTTTGACAGATGAATTTGATTGTTTCAAGCTTCTTTTTGCAGAACATTGTACGCACGCGCGTTCGCATTTAAGATAAGAAACGAGAAGAAGAAACGTTCACGTAATCTTAAAAACTCTTATTAGTGGAAGGTGTACATAGATCATAAGATAAGTTAATGATTACTAGATCCTTGAAAATTTGTCCAGAAATAGCCTTTTAGTACACTTTCTAATTTAAGACGTAGTACTTTTCAGAAGTACTACATCTAAGCTCCTTACCACTCCGCTCCGACACGGTGAGTTAGATTAAAAAATACTGTTTTCACCAAAACCTGGTCTTTTGGCGATTTTAAGCCCATAACCATAAGGCCTGGTCTACAACTCCTGCGTTCTATCTATTAAAACTTTATCTAGAAGTCCAACCTCAACTTATTCAATCTAGGCCGTAACACGTAACAGACATCGGTTAGGTAATTATGATTATTCTGTTTGTCAATCCTGAGTGTACATGGATTTTTTAATGGCTCAGCTACGATATAAGAGCATGGTTCTTTCTGAAGCAGGGGTTTCTAAAGCGGGGACACGACTGAAAGTTAATTTCAGATTAGAGGAGTGCTTTGTAATAAAGATGAAGCAACTCTTCAATGTTTAAGTAAATCTCTGGTAACTACCGTGCATATGTGGCGAGCTATTTTCAAGTTCCTGAGTATCACTTTGTAAAGCAAGGACATCAATGTTTGACTCGGTCGACTGTCCTACTTGAAGAGTTCTTAGCCTTCTGCCTCTCTAGTTATTATAGCAGGATCCTTCATTTGTGACGATGATGAAGGAACTGGGGGATTTGGCTCTTGGTCATTGTTGTTCCCTTTGGGACTTGTTGAGATCTGTGATCCCTCTTTGTCTCTGTTCATTGGTGTCAAGACACATTGAGTCATCTTCGTCTGAGTAATTAGTTGCCGGATGTTACCTGGTGATAGTCCTTTGGCCAAGTCCTTTGCATGACTTATAATCTCGGTTGTTAATTGTGTTGTGTTGTGTTATGTTTGGAATATTAGGTGGGATGAAACATTTAGTTATAATAGTTGTTGTGGGTAATTGAGGTGTTGTCTGATCAGTTTCACCTTCAATTAGTCTACTATACTCCTCACGTGTCCAATAAAGATATCGGATGTCGAAGCGGTTTCTAAAGTCAATGCAGTTGACTGTTCTTCTCCGCCAGTGCAGATCATAAACCTTGACGTCAAATGTTTGGATGATTTTAGATTTGTCTTTAGGTAGTACATGGATAGCTCAATCATTGACATGTATCAGGAAAATGCATGTCTTCTAACCTCTGTGGAATGACGAACGTCTTGAACACACATAGTGCTCCATATACAAGAAAATAGTTGTAAATTGGTGTTTTAGCATAATGTCGTTCATGCGGAGAGTTTCAGAAGTAATATTTTCATGCTACGAATCCTCGACCAAGAACTTAAGATATGTTTAAAATTGGCTCCTAATAATGCCATTCTAAATTGTAGCGCAAGCCATTCGTAAGTTCTTGGTCGAGGATTCGTAGCATGAGAATATTACTTCAATGAAAATGCATGTTACCACTGTAGAGTATGAATCAAAGCTGCAGATGTTCTGCCCATAAAGTAGACAGCTTCATTCGTGCGAATTGTGATATTCGACATATGTGTACCATGTAACCAGGGTTTTGCAAAAGCATGAAGTGTGTCTCAAACTTGATCTCATAAAATATACATAAAGTAAAGATCTCTGTAGCTAGTGGCATATCTCAGCTTATTGGGTAATCTTAGAACGTGAAATGGTCCCATCACTTCGCCTGAGTTTACCATCTTATCAGACTACCTACCTCTGTACGCTCCCCAATCTGCAATAGGTTTATGTTAGGGTTGCACCTGTATAAATATAAATAGTAGAATATACGCATGGTCTCAGTGTCATTCGGGGTGAATTTTCCTAGGGTATACGCACACCATGAATGTGCTAGAAAGCGCCTTACAAATATCTGTTGGCCAAATAATCAAAATCCGCATCTTTGGTGTGGTTTCTTGAACTAGAAAGCTGATCCCAATGGATCAGTGTTTTGAAGGCCACAGAAATATATCTCCAGTAGAGTTTATCAACAAAGCACGTATGCAATGACCAAAGATTCTGCAAGTAAGAAATGACAAGCGTTGATCAGGTATCGCAAATCTCATTCGGACAACTAAGAGTAATAGTCTCCTACACTATTGTGAACTTCCGCCATGATAGTTTTTAGTGTGTTCCACATAAATAGCGATATTTATGGAAAATTGTGCTTTAACAACAAAGAGGTATATTTTACATACTAGCCTAATAAACAGACCTTTTTAATAGAATTTCAAGTTGATTTGAACTTCTGCCGCACCACCTTGGACCAAAAAGGTCTAGCTAGGTTTAACTGTAGGAGTAGGTCCTATTAATATTATAGGTATTGTTGTCTATGTTTCAGCCTAAGACTTTGATAGCATTAGCTACCTCTTCTCAACGGTTCTTCACTTCGTTTAGAAAAGTTGGGCTTAAGCAATTGGAGCTTTGCTTCTCAGTTTCTTCCTTTGTAGACGCGGAGAGAGCATCGAGAATGTGCGCAAAATTAAACAGATAATAAATCTTTGCGTTGTAAATCAGGAAAGGGCGAGATTAACAACAACTCACAGTCAAGCGAAGAAAGCAAGCTGAAGAAGTGGTATTGTACGTTGTTGCATCGTCATCAGGTGGACGAGGCGGAAAGGAGAACGAAGCAGTGGAAGCCCACATAGACGGTGCATACATGGACTCGTGAGTAAAATGGAGTATGCGGATGAAGAAGGCGTCGTCCCGCGTGGTTACGTACTTGCCCGATCATCCACAAGTACAAGCTTGCAAGTCTGCCTTCACTTTAACATGTACATGTCCTTAATTTTCCTAGTCCTTGAAAGCATTATGCTTTCAAATAAGCTTCAACACTACGAATTAGATGTTTTTGGACAAGTTTTAGCACCCTTAGCGTTTGGCGTATGGTGCGCCTCAGAGTTTTTCAGGCTATGGTTTGGTTTTACAGGAAATTTACAGGAGAAGTTACCACAAATGTCGGTTTTTCTACTGCTTTCGTTGTTTCCTCAGCTACCATGTCTCCTGTATTTAATGCAGCTCCAGGATCTACAATTACCAATGGAAAAAATACTTGGAGGTATCATGTTTGCGTTCACTGGATTCGAGTTGATCATAGGCTATCATGCAATGCAAGCACTTGTGAAAAAGCAAACAGTGACCTATTCCAGACTCATTGAACATGAGGAGTAGGATGACTGTAGTATCAAATGTTACCATTATGAAGCATCGTGGAAGTCGAATTGACGACTTGTTGGATCCCGGATTCTCACAAATTCCTTCTCTATTCATTTAAAACCTGAAAACCTAAAATCGTATATCTGTTTGTTTAATTTATTATTTGATTGGCAGATTTACACCTTTCATATGTGTTGTTCGTTGATTGAATGTTTAGTTGCTCACTTGTTTAATTACTTCTTGTTTTTTTTGCTTATATAGTTTCAGATCTAGCTGTTTATATACATTTGCTGTTTAAACAAACATGCATAACTTTTCCTTCTTTTCTGAAAGGAATTGTTACTTGCTTGTGCACTTGGTTTTTCATGTTTGTTTACAAACTCTAACTTGCAGCTAAGAAAGTCGTGGTAGCTTTTATCTTTGTGGAGGGCACTGAAAGTTGCGCATCGGGAAACCTGCAGGTATAAAGTTGAGAGCCTGGAAATGGTCAAGTGTCTGGTGATGTTGGTTATGTGCATTAGACGAAGTATTTCCCTGCTGCTGCTGTAGAGGGAAAAAACCAAGGTTGACTGGTTGGGGGAAAGAGTGAGTCTGATTTAGTTGAGTAGAAGACGTTTGTAGTTGCATCCCTTGCTGGTGTGGTTGGATCATGATTTGATTGAACGGTACGGGGGCACTAGTCAATGAGGTTTGAGCCAGGCTCAAAGAAGGCATCAGAGTGAGACCCTCTGGCCATTGCTGAGGCTGAAGTTGCTGACTTTGCTGTACAAAGAGTGGGTGTTGATTTTGGAGATCTGTTTGTTGTAGCTGATGGATCGAATCTTGAGTCCGAAGTTCGATTGCATTCAGCGCCTGAGAAAGGCTCTGCGGGTTCTGATGCTGTTGTTGTAAATCTTTGACTTGCCGCATCAGATTTTGTAGAGCAGGCTGGGCTTCAATCTGCTTGTAAAATTCCATTGCCTGTCTTTGATTCTGAAGAAAAGAGGCCGATTGATCTGGCGTAATGGTTGGAGACGCCGTTGGAACCTGCTTCGGCTGTTTATTATGTGAATCTGGTCCACGCAAGCTGCTACCACTCGATTGGCCTAAACTAGCTTGATTGGAAACTATTGGCTGAGACAAGGTCTTCCTTTCATAGACACTAGCAGAACTGGTTGTCGTGTGCCTGTTCCTCTGTGTCAGAGAGCCAGGCGAATCAGAAGTATCATGTGACTTTTGAATCACCGTGTTTGGTGTAGGCCTAGAGTTCATTGGTTCATCCAAGCTCCGGCTTTGCATGTTGACTGGAGTTGGTCGTTTAAAGTGAAGTAGTACCATAAACGCTTTAGCAAAGTTGCGACTGTCAATGGGAGAATCGCGTAGATTTTTTCGATAATTTATTAGACGCAAGAGTCGAGTTTGAAGTTTACGTCCATTTCGGATTCGTGACATTGGCGGGAAGTCAGCCTCAGAGTGGCCACTTGGATAGTACAACGACGGGTCCTTTGAGCTGGGCTCCGGATTTTCGTATCGAACTGCTGTCTGCCGAGAACTGGAATCACTGATAATGTTGGTTGAGAGAGAACTTGGCTTTGCTGCCAGTGTTTGGTGGCCAGTGTCCTCTTCATGATTGTACTGCTGCCATGTTGGAGAAGGTGACGCACCATGCAATGATTCCTTCAAGCTTGATGGAGCTGACTTTGGAACTAGAGCCTCGCCCTGCAAGAAGCGCACATGGTCTTTTGCGGCCATATATTGCTCGGAAAGAAGAGTTAAATAAGGCCGAAGAGAAGCATTGCGGGAAGTCTCCTCAAAAAGAGTCTGCTGGGCACTAACTTCTTTGTCAAATCGAGAGAGGACATTTCGAAACCAGGACTTATTAGAAAAATATTCAGTAGTTTTCTCTGCAGCATCAACTACTTTGCTCCGTACACGTTCGAGATACCATTTTGCAAGCGCTACTGTAATACTACATAGAGTTACATCTTGGCCATCAGCATGCCGTAACCAATGAAAGAGGACAAAGGGAGTAGGAATATCTGCCTTGGTTGCAATTTGGGTTGGCGATAAAGAGTATCTCTCCATATGCACAATGATTTGAAGACGTACACGGAATTCGTGCGGCGGCGTTTCGCTGAAGTCAACATTACTCGTGACTACGCCACCAGGTGGAGGAAGTACCCCTCGGTCATTCATACAACGCAGCCAGTAGGTTACTGCTGTAGAAACGTGAACGTCCTCATTGCCCTTTAACCACTCTTCAAGCTGGACTGGAAACAAACATAGCAGTTCTGCCACTTGTCGCGACTCGAGATTAAGTCGGTCCATCACTCCTTCAACTTGGTCACGGAGCTCATCGTCGTCGAGATTGATTGTGCCCTTATTACCACCTTCTTCGTCTGAGTCGTTATCATGGACATCTGTTCTTGGCGAAATTGGTCTGTTTGACTGATTACGGGCATCCAATTGCGTGCAATCCTCATCGTTGCTGTTTTGGACATGAGCTTTTCCAGTCGGTTGGTTCTGCTCACTACGAGAGACTCCAGCGGGGAAAGTCCAACAAGATGAGGTTGATGACCTGGGATTCGAAATCTTGCTTCTTCGGGGACTCAAGCCGGAATCGCTATTTTCTTCTTCGTCGCTGTTGTCTGGAAGGCGACTTGAACAAGACGAAGATGATCTTCTCTCTTTGCCATTGCGTCGTGACGTATTCTTCTGTGATGCAGATAGATCTAAAACGGCAGACGATTCGGACGAAGAAGTAGAGGAGAACGAGGTTGCAGATGCTAAGCTATCATTTCTTCCTTTCTGGCGTTTTGTTAAAGATGGAGACACAACCTGGTTTGATTGAGAATGACTTGAATTTCGCCGTTTGCGAGATATATTCGATAAATGTTCCTGTATAGAAATTGAATGGATTAACCAAGGTACGACGTTGGCAATGCTAGCAAAGCGAGACGTGCAATTAATAGGTAGTGGCTCAAAATCTTCACTGTGAGCGCCCGCTAAGCTGAAGCGAACCTTTGCAAAGTGAACATCGTTGTCATTTTCCTCACTCTCCAAAGTGAATAAAAAGAGACCCTGGTTTTGATTGGAGGAGATCGTACAGTTTGGGTGTTGTATCATGTATACTTGGGCTGGGTATTTTGAACCATCTGTGCACTGCGCAGTTGCTGTGAGACTAGACATAGTTTCAGAATCCCAGTTCAAGTTGCCTACGGTAAAGCAGTTAACTGCCCACACAGTGTAGACTGTAGTACTTGGAGAAAGGAACACGTGAATTAGTCTAGGACTTCCATTTATAAGGATTCGAGGTGGGAGCGAGGGCCTTTTGACAATTGTCGAGAATGTTTGCTGCATTTCAAGCACGCGAGATTTCTCATTCGACGAAAGCCCACATAGCCCTTGGCTACTGAGAGCTCCTAAATCGTATGCTATGTCATGGTGCGGCTTAAATGGCCCCATGCTGGCTCTAGACCAGACCATTTCAGGGCGAGGCCAAGCAATAGGTGAACGTTTGATGTAAAGAGGAGGAGTTGTAACGCGTTGGTTCATGTCCTCACTCTTGTACTTTTTGAGGGTGCAATTAACAACAAGTGGGTGTGGTAATGGCGTTGGAAGCTCTGTTGAATCGATTGGACATGCTAGTGTAAAGAAAACTTCACTGGCAAGTCCATTGGGTCGACGATACAAGCGGGGCATTAAAATCATGTTAGGTTCAGTGTAAGGGCGAGAGCCTGCACAAGATAGCTCCGGAATTTGTTGTGAGAAAGAAATATGACGAAATACATCTTTGGGAGGAATGTTCATGTAAACCATTTGCTGAATCGGATGACGAATCAAAACGTCTAGCTGCACTTCTGCTCCCCAAGCAATAGGAATGTAGGTGGGTCTCTCATTTGTGCCTATGTTAAATGCGAGCTGCAAACGGAAGTACACCCGCCCATCCCCAACATCTGTTCTCTCCATGCCAACAATGTCGAAAGACTTTGGAGTTGGGAAATGTGCATGCGAGTTTACCTCGAAGCGGTTTCTCCACTTCCTCCAGCGGCTCTGATAGCTCCTTACATTTGCTTCTCCCTTTGTGCCAACCATGAGCGTGATGCGGGTGATGTCGGTGGAGGGGTACAATATCCTAGCTAGTTCGTATCGTCTGTTTTCAAGTGATGTCCACGGCTCAAGGTTATCTGGCAAGACGTTATGCACTTCTTTGCCACACACTTGAATGCTGAAAAAACCGACTTTAAAATGTCTTTTTGCATGCGCAATCACTTCAGCCTCAGTTACTTTCTCCGAAATCACTTTAGCCACCTTCACGAAATCGTTTCCGTATACGCACAGTCCTTCGATGAATTCCAAGTGTGATTTTAGATCCCATCCCGAGAGCATCTCTACATTCATCGCTTGCAACTTTTTGTCATTCTCGCCACCATCTGCAACTTGCACTCTTCCATTTGGATCGCTCCAGGTACGCGACATTCCAAACGCTTGCCCTCCTTCGCTTCTGTCATTGTCTTCTCTTAATGCGCTACTATGAACATTGTTCAAGTTCTTTTCGCTGTCGCTTTCCGTGCCGCCGTTGTCGCTGCGGACCCGGGGGACCCACCAAGATGTTGGCAGCTTCTCAGGAGACATCTCTTTCGGCACACAGCCGCCGCCTACTAAAGAGACTACTTGGGTGGATGTGGCTAGCCTACCACTCAAACCTCGTGCGTGGTCGGCTGCCGCCAAGTTGCGAGCTCTTCCGTTTTCCGTCTGCTCGTTCTCTGTCTCTGTCTCTGTCTCCTGCTCTCTGATTGTGCGTCCCTTTTTCCTGTTTGTTATTGTCAACATGGAACGTGTCTATATTTCTTTCCAATGTTTAGGTTGCCATGATGGAAAAATAATTGTCTGAGGACTATAGTCTAGTTTGGCGATAACGCTCCACTGTACTGAGGTTGCTCAGAAGTAGGGTATACGAATAGTACAGTTAAGACGAAGTCCATAGTCTACTGGTGGGAAGGAGTAGGTACCTGGGTAGGTGTTGTGTAGCATATCCAAAGTGTAATTCTACGAGAAAATGGGGTTCATGCCACTGGAATCATGTCAGAGGGATGACTCCGATATCACGTCTTAAATTATAGAGGGCATGTGGCAAACCTAGTCTAAACATCAACCAATCACGCGACCTTTCAAACTAAATAATAGAATGGTAACGAGGAGGAAACTGTTTTTTTGTTATGTTTATTACGTCCAGTGTGATTGACCATCCTATGGCATAATTGAAAAAGCAGTGCCTAGGCTTTTGGGCAGCTCTAACAGTATCGGTAGCAGGAATGGGCTGGAATAAGAATGCAAAACAAGATATGAAATCGAAGCCTGTAAAGAGCGAGGTTCCGAATGCCTGTTTACGACTGAGTCACCTCTGCAAATTAAGGCGTCCCTGAAAATAAGAGAATTACCCTAAGGTGTATGATGTGAACTTGGAGTCAAGTTCAATCATTAGAAATGATGAAGTCTTTTGTTTTGGAGCTTATTTCATGCATTCTCGCAGAAAATAATGAGCTGTGGTAGGACAAGCTCCTCTTGAAAGATTACACGTACAGGTTTCGCAATAATAGCTTCGTTTTTCGATCAGCGTTAGTATGCAGCTCTTTTCCTGTTCATATTAATACCATCTCTTCGATTATTTCAGACTTCGAATGATTTTTCTTTACATATATTCTAGCTTCGAATATCCCTAAAAAATAATCTTATGTGAATATACGGTAACTGTAAGCATCTACCTTCACATCCCTTTGCATCGAGCAAATGAAAAACATTCATCGAGTGATCAGTTTAGAGGCGTAGTTACTACCCACTTATACCAAACCCCTTTCGATTTTTCATTTGACAGTAACAACCATTCGATGTTCCAAAATAGGGCGCGAAAATTGCATATCCCTGTTGGTTGCAAGACTTTGGTGAAACCTCAAGCTCCAGTACTGTTTCACAAAAAGATCGAAGCGCAGGCCTCGAGACTCGACGCAAATTGTGGGTTCATCGTGTTGTAAACAACATGCATCTATTCCGGTAGTATAAAAGTTGGACGCCCGGTGGGCCGTAATGGAGAGTTTATTCGCAGGAGCTACCAAATGCCCGAAGTCTATACAGTTGAGTGTTTCAAATACATTTCATCTTTGCTGTGTGGATGTTGACTTGAGTGAGTATGCCAAGAGTGAGGCCCCTGATGAAATCATAACGAACCAATGCGCAAAGGAACGTGATGATCTATCTCATGGGTGCGCAGAAGGCTGAATTCTTCCGAGCCGTCGTTGAAGTGAGGTTCCGTATCGGAGAAATGCTTCTGAATTATCGTTTGGTAAATCTTGCCGGTTCAATTCGCAAAACAGACGTGAGTGAGGTGCGGACTTGTGGCGAAATTTCAAGTGCTCTTCCTCGTCTCGGCCCAGGATTTCAAGGCCTGGTCTCTTTCGTCACGACAGTCCTCAACTCCTTCAACCCTTCAATCCATTAACATGTTCACCCCAAGTCTTCTGCTGCGCCCGGCCTTTAGATCGGCAATTTCTACGAGGTGAGCATTGCAACTTATACCCCTCATTAGCGCTACACTTGAACAGTAGGTAGGTATGTAGCACAGTAGGTACTGATTATCTTAATAGGATAGAACGAACGAACAAACAAACAAACAAACAAACAAACAAACAAACAAACAAACAAACAAACAAACAAACAAACAAACAAACAAACAAACAAACAAACAAACAAACAAACAAACAAACAAACAAACAAACAAACAAACAAACAAACAAACAAACAAACAAACAAACAAACAAACAAACAAACAAACAAACAAACAAACAAACAAACAAACAAACAAACGTATAAAAAAGGAGCCTAGGTAGGTCCTACCTACCCCTATTCGCTGTCTTCAGTTCGTCAGACCAACATTAGCCATTGCGAAATATTGGCCGCCGGGGAATGCGAGCGGATAAATTGGAAGGGAAGCATCCTAGGCCTTCTTGTTAGCTCAAACTCTTACACAGGCTCTCTTTAAAGCTCTAGTTTCGTGGTGATTCCAAAGAACTAAAGAACCCCAAGTGCCTGTTGTACATCTGAAAGTTAAACTCAAAGGCGTCAAAAAGTGCTGTGTTGGGGTTACACGCATCGTACGCCCTTGGCTTGTGGTTCTTCCGTGTTTACAGTTTTTAGTTACAGAGAAAGCAGCGAATGTCCGCGCACTCACTCCCTCGCTACCTCATTGACTGCTAGAACAGAGTCGTTCTTCCGGGTCTAAGTGATTGCCCGACTTTGCGGAGAATAAGCTTCGGTGATCAAAACTCCGCACACGAATTTGATACAGAAGTGGAGCGCAGGTTCTCTATACAAAGGCCAAGGGCCGAGGAAACTGTTGACCCTGAGTAGTTGATGATCATTGCAGGGCAACAGGCGAAGGACCAGCATTTCGAAGAGGAGTTGTACCTACTACTAATAGTAGATTTTTTACCCACGGGCGAGTGTGCCAGGGTTTGGGAGAAACAAAATAGTAGCGAGCAAATCCCAAACGGAGATAAACCATTGAAGTGAGAACACGTGCCCTCACTGTTACCATAAGAAAGTAGGAACTGAATTCAGCAAATAAGCAGCTAGCAAAAGCACATAAACAGTTCGGAATCTGTGTGACCTCAGCCAGGCGTTGCAAGAATTTGTCTTGTCAATAGCTTGCGTTGCGCGGGAACACGAATAAAGCTCGAAAATGCGGGGTAGTAATAGTGAAGAAGAACCCATCATGCAAAAGCACGAAACAAGTGGCGAGCAAAGTGTCGAAGGCCTCCGAGGCGAGAGAACAGAGATTCTCCAAGGACAAAAACCTGTGAAGGAGTCTAAGGGCCGTTTGTGGGCACTTCGTGCTCCGACAAAGGATGACTTACGCCGCGCGATGCCAATCATTGATACGGTTGCGAACTACGATGTACGTGAGAATATTATGGGCGATCTCACTGCAGGAATTACAGTCGGTGTTATGTTGATTCCCCAAGGTATGGCGTACGCATTGCTTGCATCTTTGCCTGCACAGTATGGTTTGTATGCATCTGTGATGCCCATCATCATCTACGCACTCTTTGGAACGTCGAGGCAGCTGGCCGTGGGCCCAGTGGCCATTGTTTCTCTTTTGACCGCTGAGTCTATCGAGTCGCAGGGCCTTGAGACTGAGATTGAAAAGGTGGAATACGCTGCCCTGCTTGCATTCTTCGCTGGCTTACTCAGTCTGCTATTGGGTGTTTTCCGAGCAGGAATGCTTGCCAATTTCTTATCGCACTCTGTATTGGTTGGCTTCACCGCTGGTGCTGCGATGGTCATAGCCCTTAGTCAGCTGAAGCACCTGCTTGGATTTAGCATTCCGAGCTATTCATTTCCCATCCAGACCCTTATTTATGCTCTCGCGCACCTTCCAGACACCAATCCGACTACCATCACGATGGGGATTCTCGCCATTTTGATCCTGGTAGGTTTGCGTCAAGCTAAGCAGCGGTTCACCAAACCGGAGGTTGTAGCTGAAGGTTCCACATGGAACAGCGCTCCTCGCATTCGAAATGGTCTTCGTCGCTTTTTGTTTTATTTCTCAAGCATGGGTGCTCTCGTTGTTGTTGTTGTAGGCACTGCTGTAACGAAGTATCTCTACAACGAACACGGATATAGTAAGGCAACTTTGCCAATTGTGGGTGATGTACCTCAAGGTATGCCAGCCCCACGTGCACCTCATATGGCACATTTTGCCTCTATGTTCCCTGACATGTTTGTGAGTGCTTTAGTCATTACAATTCTTGGGTTTATGGAGTCGTTCGCTGTTGCTGATCGCTTTGCTCGTGCTCATGGCTACGAGATCAGTGCTAACCACGAGCTTATGGGCCTCGGTATGGCAAATTTGTTTGGGTCGTTCTTCAACACCTATCCAGTAACTGGCGGGTTTTCGCGTACTGCTGTGAATGATGCGAGTGGAGCCGTAACACCTATCGCTTCAATCATCAGTGCACTCATCGTGCTCATGGTGATTTTCTTGCTCACCTCGACGTTTTACTACATGCCAAAGAACGTCTTGGCATCCATTGTTTTTGTTGCTGTATCCAGCCTCTTCGATTTCACAGCACTTCGCATTGCATATATGGTAGATCGTGAGGATTTTGTGGTCATGGTTTTCACAATGTTGTCAACTCTTTGCCTCGGCACAGAGATCGGCCTTGCTGTAGGCTTTGCAATGTCTGTCTTGATCATCCTTCGAAAGCTTGCCTTTCCTCACACCGCCGTCCTTGGTAGGATTCAGGGAACAGCCCATAGCGGATGCAATGATGCAGTCTACCGCAACATCTTGCGGTTTCCCGATGCAATTCCGCACCCTAACACGGTCATATTCCGCGTTGACGCAGGTATGAACTTTGCAAACCGTCACCACATCCTTTCTGAGCTTTTGCGCGCGGTCAATGCAGCATCCTTCGATGACCCAAGCACAGGACAGCGACCTGCAGTTATTCTCGCCTGTGAAGGTGTAAACTCGATTGATGTTGCAGGTCTTGAGATGCTTGAGGAAATTCAAGAAGCTCTGTTTAAACGTAACATTTCGCTCGTTGCGTGCAATGTAATTGGACCTGTCCGTGATAGCGTTGAGAAACAGAATATCTATTTGCGCTCAATTAAGCACCACCCAGTTGTCCCCTGGCTTCACGATTTGGCCGCTACGGAGGGTATGTCATTTCCAACATCTTTCATGACTGGCACACTGGATCAAGCACTGCAGAGTTTGCACTCCGCGAAACCAACTTTGCTTTCTGGGGACGTGAAGCTTGACATGGTCTAAAGTTAAGGCTATGAATGGTCGTATGTTAGCACACCCATGAGCAGTAGGTCTCGTCAGATTTGCTCCGTCTGTTTAAAGTTTACAATAATTGAATTTATCGCATTTTGATCATGCATAACAATTAAGATGTCAGGGCGCAACAATACAAAACTAATTTATTTTCCATTCCGTAAAAATCTTGAAGCCTTTGCTTTATCGCATTATTTAAATTAATCAAGAGTCTAATTACACTACACTCACAAAGTGAGTTGTGTGTATGAGTTATTGCGTGCATACATTACTAGCGTCTTGATCTTTGATATCATGATGTTTAAATCCCTACCACTCTCACTAGTCAGAGGATGCTCTTATCAATCCTCTAATGGGGTTCTTTTGAATATGAAATAACTTGCACATCGAATTGCCAGGAGTCTTAGATGTTGCATTCCATACTTGGCTATAAAGTAATATGCATGTTTTTGTTTTTTTCTTTATTTCTGCACATATTTGGTATTGCAAACTCTCGAAATCAATAATAACAGTGGATCGTCTATTTTATGTAGTACGATATTGATATTGAGTTTACCTTTAGACTGAGCTGGTGTTATAGATAACGCAGAAACAAGCATGCACGCCCTAAACCTGCGCTATCAACTTTGCTGTATTAAAAATAAGGCTTTAGATTGTTCGATCACAAGAGAAAAGGCCTCAAAAGTAGAGGAATTGGAAAGAACAACCTTCATAGTCAGTACATTAGTTTACTCCCTCAATTGACTGTCATATGTTTTGGCAATTGAAGGAGTGTCGCAGTTAAAGCTCTAAGTTAATTTAATTATGGTGCCCTACACAACGACAAATTAAGCTTCGAAGTATTTGGCAAAATTGAGCGACATTATTTTTTCTTAGTTTTTTTCTTTTGAAGAACCGCACAGTAGAGCAGAATAGGAGCTGTTTTAATTTTAAAAATAAAAAAATAAAAAATGAACAACAGAAATAAAATCAAAGTCAAAAGACAGAAGCAGCCATATTTCCTCATTATGCATGCACCAGGCCTTAATCTCGGCAGCTGGACACGGCTCTGGTCGTCTTTCTTTCGGTACCTTCTTCCTTTCTCTACGATCTGCAGAATGCCAATGGTAAAAAAACCCATGCCGATCAAACTTCAAAGTAAGCAGGCACGCTTTCCTTTCTCCCTCGCAGTCTCGCGGGTCTCTTTCTGCGCAAGCACTGGCCGCCACCCGTCTTCTCCCCTCTGCGGGCGGCGTGGCCTCTGCACGTCAGCGCGGCGTCCATCACTCGTCAGTCACTGCGCTTCAGCAGCTCTCATCGCACAATCCCAGGCCCGAGTCAGCGAGAGCGAGAGCCTTCTCCGCGCCTTCTTCCGAATCGGCGTGCGTGCGCACGTGGACCCAACTGCCCGGCGTCGCTCGCGCTCTCGAGGTCCGCCCCGTCTCCGTTACCACGGCCCATGCCTCGAAGGCCTCGCTCGTTCCACAAGCAAGCCTCCCTCCCCACGCGGCCTTTCGTTTCAGAGGCCTGTCGGCCTTCCAGATTGTGCTCAGTACGACCCTGGTCACTCCCGGTACGACCTTTTCCCTGTGAGCAGTCGCCCTAAAACGCGCGGGCTTCCTTCCCACTCTTCTCCTCGCGCGATCTTGGCTTTCTTTCCGTCAGACGCAGCTCAGCCCGAGCAAGCGCTTCGATGCCGGAGAGCGGTCCGTGCGAAGGGAGTGAAGGTAGTACCTAGCTCGCAGCTGCCTCCTGCCTGCTGCCTGCCTGCTGCCAGCGAGAGCGGCGCCGCAGCCGAGGACATCATACACCTGGCGGCGGCTTCTCGAGTTCGCTGCTGGTCTGTCTCCCCGGAGCGGGAGGCGGAGAACTGGTGGAAGAGGCCGTGCTCAGCTGGCGGCGTTCGGCCTCAAGGGCAAGCGCGCCGGCATGCTCTGGCGTGGCGAGCATTCGCTTCCGGTTCGAGGCTGGCCAGCCAGTCATTCGTTCTGGTTCTACAGCAAGCTAGCTAGCTCGTCTGCCAGCCAGCCAGCCAGGCATGTTAGCGTAGTTCCAGGCCAGTGAATAGCGAAGGTCGGCGGATGAAGGCACAAGTGAGTTGTCGGCATTGGACCACTCTGCGAACAAACGAATTCTTCCAGCGACAGGGATTGTTTCACGCCTCTCAGGGTGTGCCGTAGATGAGTGGATACATACGTAGGTACCATCTCAACGGAGGCGCTTCCGGACAACGAGATTTCACATGAAAAAAGGGTGTAAATAAAAAGTGACGTTGTTGGATTTGGGGTCCTTTACGCTCTATCAAGAATGAGATAGGGTCGCTTGTTTTTCTTTCTATGTTATTTCCGGGTTGGAGAGCGCGCAAATGAGAGGATGCCAAAAAGCGATGACAAATCGAAAAAACTTAATAAGAAATAAAGAATAGAAATGCGCGACTTGTGTGGCATTCCTTGTTCACTCGACCCTGCCGATAAAAGTAGTAACCGCAGGTAACATTGACTAGCTGTGTTGGTGCTCTATTCTTGAGACTTTGCTTTATTAAAATAATCTAACAAAGTTAAACGATTTTCAGGGTGAATTATTCGGAATTGAGCCACGTGTTTTTGTTTTTTTTGGACGTGGATACGAAATTCGCTTAATCTATTCCTTCATTTTTAAAAATTAAATTGAGACAGTCTTTCTCCCTAGCTTATTCATAAAGTGGAAACCGCCGACAACGAAACCTGCTGACAGGGAGATGATATTTATGTATTTGTGGTCGGGATTCTGAATTCTTTAAATTGCGGTGTGAACATGTGCGTATTTATGAATTAGTAGAGGTCTTGTAGAGAGAGCCTTATGATGCGCAGATTTCAATCAAGCATATTGAGTTGAGGGTCACACTGAAAAATCTGATTGCTGAAAGGTACAAAGTAAATAAATCATAGGAGTATGTTCGGGCCATCAGTTGCATTTGTTTTCATCATCGGCAAGATTTAGTTTTTTCATAAATGGAAAGAATTTTTGGTTTGAAATCACTGTAGGTGTTACGTACGCAACTAACTTAAACACGTAACTTTTCTCAAGGATCCGTGAAAACATTTTAGAAGCAGCTACTACACTTGAGTTATAATTTCTAATTAGTACGCACTAAGAAAAAGAAGAAGAAGAAGAAGCTCCTGCGTGGTCTTCAGGCTAGTGCATGGTCTGCGATATTCTTTCGAGAATGTTTACTTATCTACCTTGTCGAAGTAATGTTCAAAATGATGCAGAGAGCATTATGACCAGCGTTTTCAAAGCTTTATATTTAAAGTCAGAATAGCATAATTAGTCTCAAATCAAATTGGACTTTAGGACAAGTTTACTTTTTTAAACGTTTTGCTCTCCTTTTCATTTTTATTCTTTAAAAAAAAAGCCATCTTCATTCAACAGAGTAAATAAAAATGTATTAAAATACAGTATTTATTTTCAAAAGCTTTCCCCGTTTCAATATTTTAAAATGTTTTAATTATTATTTTTAAAAGAGCGAAATGCGATTAAAATACGTTTATGTTCAAAATATAAAATTCATTTTCAAGTGTTTTATTAATATGGTTAATTTTTAATTAAAATTCTAAAATCAAGAACTTGAAGGTTGTATTAAAAAAAGTATAGATATATATATTTCATGTTATAATATATAAAGTGAGCAAAAAAATATGTTTAAGCAACAAAGGACAAGTGAAGTTGTAGGTCTGAAAAGTGCAAAACTCAGAATGAAAGAAAAGAAAGAAGCGACATCGCCTTTCGCAAACAACGGCTTAGGGTAACTGTGCATCTTTAATTAAGTAAGAAAGTATGCAGGAAAGTACGAAAGAAAGTATCAACCAAGGGCCCCAAAACGAGAAGAAGCGAAAGCGAAAGCGAAAGCGAAAGAGCCTCTGAGCCATCAGCCTTAGCTTCTTTCCAAAGTCCTAAGGATGAATCGGTCGGCCAGTTAGTTAGTTATTTAGTTATTTGGTTGGTTAGTTAATTAGTTAATTAGTTAATTAGTTAATTAGCTAGCTAGTTAGTTAGTTAGTTAGTTAGTTAGTTAGTTAGTTAGTTAGTTAGTTAATTAGATAGTTTGTTAGTTAGTTAATTAGTTAGTTAGTTAATTAGTTAGTTAGTTAATTAGTTAGTTAGTTAGTTAGTTAGTTAGTTGGTTAGGTGCCCACCAGCATTACAAGTGAATATCATCAGCCAGACGCATCTGACTCACCCACTTCGCATGAGAGAACTATTCGCACTCTCGCTGTGTCTCTGTCTCTCTCTCTCTCTCTCTCTCTCTTCTTTCAGTTGGCAACAATTGAAGGAAAAGAAGATGGCCCCATCTTCCCATGTGGTTAAATATATGTACATGCATATATATACATTACTTGTCTATCGCATGCTGTCATTATTATAAGGAATCAATCATATACTAAGAAAGCTCATACTACTACTATGGTAAGTTATATTACAGAAAATGTAAATGGAAATATTGATTTAAAAGAAGGAGAAGGAGAAGAAGAGCAGGACACGAGAAAGCAAATCAACGAAGTGTCTCATCCAGCAAGAGTGAAAGAGCTAACTAATGACTAGAGCAACTTGAAACCTGAGATTCAAGTTGTCGCAGTGCGCATTCAATAATCGCCGGTTTGAGTTTGGACGCGCCAACTGCGTATCCAACATCTGCTTTTCCAGGTCCTTCCAGTCAAGCCATCCTGTATACTTTTCTTCAGTATGAAGAGGAGGAGAAAGGAACTACTCTCGAGAAATAAACAGACTTCGTTCAATCAAAAGCAAAATAAACAAACAAACAAACAAACAAACAAACAAACAAACAAACAAACAAACAAACAAACAAACAAACAAACAAACAAACAAACAAACAAACAAACAAACAAACAAACAAACAAACAAACAAACAAACAAACAAACAAACAAACAAACAAACAAACAAACAAACAAACAAACAAACAAACAAACAAACAAACAAACAAACAAACAAACAAACAAACAAACAAACAAACAAACAAACAAACAAACAAACAAACAAACAAACAAACAAACAAACAAACAAACAAACAATCAAACAAACAAACCACAGTGCTTCCTCTGTACATCACTCAAATGAGAGAAATGGACCAAAGGCTCCGTCTAAGCACTCATCAACGGCCTCCACTGCCGATAGTCCACCTGAGGCGAACTTTTTCACCGCCGCCTCACGAGCAGTCACTCAGATTCTTCGCCACCCTCATCGATCGGCGCTTCTTCGCTGAGCAGTTGATTGGTTCGCCCATTCTTTCATGGACAGGCAGCTCAGCCTTTTTACCTACTACTACCTACTAAGCAAGCAGGTAGTTTCAAGAAGCTGGGAACGACAATAACACGTGGAACATACAGAACATTCAGAACCTCAAGAGACCAGCACCCCTCTCTCCTCAGAGAACGATTAACACCTAGTGGGAAAGTATCGATAGGCAGTGTAAGTAAGTATTTAGCTACCCTAGCTGGAGACGCTTGCTTACTCTGAGAGAGAGAGAAAAAGAGCGAAAGAAGAATGTAATTGCTCGCAGTGACCACTTCGCGGCGCTTCTTCGCCCACACTGCTTTCCCGATCGATATCTGTAGTTTGTTGAAGGGTTTCGAAGTTTAGTAGATGAATGACAGCAGGTCGAGCTGCTAGGTATCGCCTAAGTGTGTCTAGCACCTCACTGCTACACAGCAGTAGGTAGGTAGTAGCCACCTAGGAACAGGGTGAGAACAGAACGAAGGGTGCTGTAGGTAATGCCCACTGTTATCAGCCAGCTAGCGCTTACTATACGAAGTCGCAAGTGAGCATCTTAGAGGCTGAAAGAGTTAATAAGATATCGCTAACTAAGGTGGTAGTGCCTCTGGAGGCCTCTTCATTCATTCATTCGTTCATTCATTCATTCATTCCTTCAAGTTCGTTCTTTCGTTCGTTCGTTCATTCATGCTAGCTAGCTAGAGATTCGGTCGTTGCTTTGGAGGAGACAGGACAGACTGTCCCACTGCCAATGTCGCTACCCACCCGGCCGATGCTGCCCAGCTCTGAGGCCCGGCGCAGGCACCAAGAACGGAGCAGACTTCCGCGGGTAGCTAGCTCGAGGTCCACTTGGATCTGAGCTCGCGGCCACTCGGCTCGAGTCCAACCCCCCTCTGAACCACGCCTGCTTCGGTAGGAACCTCCTCCTCTCCTCTTCTTCTTCTCCTTCTTATTGTTCTTGTTGTTCTTGTTGTTCTTGATGTTCTTGATGTTCTTGTGTCAAACTTGAAGTTGGAAAAGACGTGGTAGAGAATTGAGAAAGAAAGAAGGAAAGAAAGAAAGAAGGAGAGGGAAGGAGGGAGGAGGTGCTGCGCTCGACTTCGAAGCAAGCCCAAACAAGCCGTGGACTGCATTTGTGGACTATCGCATTGGCTCTCTTGCCAGAGTTGAATTCTTTCGTTCCCGGCTCAGGCCAACGACCTGATTCGTGTGATGATGATGATGATGATGCTCATGGAGTTTTCGTTTGACGGAACTCGAAGAGCTGAGACCAGGCAGGCAGGCAGGCAGGCAGGCGACTTCTTGAGGGTAGGCAGGGAACTAAGTCAACGTTCAAGGTTTCTTAGAAGAGAGGCAGAAAGAAGCATGAGCTCTCTCTGTGTGTCTGTGTGTCTCGCTCTTTCTTGATTGCTTCATTTTCTCGCGAGCAGTAGTGAAACCATTCATATAGACATGGATGGGAGGGAAATTCATGAGTCGGTTTCCTGTTTCCAATGCGTCGCAGACGATTTTCTTTCTTTCTTTTTTTTTGGTTTGTTTTCTTCTTTCTTTCTTTCTTTCTTTCTTTCGAGTTTCTTCACTTCACGGCAGACTGAGCAAAGTCGCCGCTGATTCGAGCTGTGGCCCCTCAGTAGAACTCACACAAGGGGGCTGCACATGCGAAAGCTGCGTGGCAGAGGCCGCCACTTGAATTGCAGGTGTGTCGTCAGAGGTACACCACCCAATGCCGTATTCCTTTCTTCCCCCCCCACCCCCCTTTTTTCTTTCGTGTATAGTATTTTTGAAACAAATGGAATGAATTAGTGTAGAGTTAAAGAACTTGAAAAGAGGAATGGCTTCGGGTGAATTTTAAGATGCTTAGTTTCATTTTATAAAAGTAAAATCAGATGCTGCTATCTACCTATGTAGGTACTACAACGCATTCTTGTTTATGAGCAAACTCTTGCAAAAGCAAGTCGATAAATTTTACTGGAGCCATCTCAAAAAGGTACAGGCTGAGTTTTTGTCGTTTAAAAAACAAAACAAAACGTGGGTTAAACACTCAAGTCAAAACAATCACTCAATACTATAGTAGATATTTAGTTACCATGGATGGTTGTTTTGCAAAGCTACTATTCAAGACACACAAGCTTCACAAAAAGATGATTTTGATTAAATATTAGTGTTATGTTATGTTATGTTATGTTATTTTTTATTTTTTGAGCGCCTGCACAAAAAGTGGATAAGAGAAGAAGCTTTGCAGGTCAAACAAGCTCTTTGATGAACAACTTGAGAGGCCACAATGAATTTATTTGTCCCGCATCTTTTTGAAATCTTTCAAGCTGGCTGACGTTGTTGTTTAATATCGTCAGGGTCTCCTTTTCTGGCCTTGGCTTCAGAACTAGGTAGGTAGAAAGTAATATGAGGAAGATTTAAAAGAGCACGAATATTATTCAATTAAAACCTGTTTTCTAAATAAAGAGATCTCAGTGGACTCTATTCTAAGCCAAGTGGCCGGTGTGGATTCTTCTGCAATAAATAATAAATACTATTAGGTGGACAAGAACTGCCACTTTTATGTAGATTGCTACTAGTGCAAACTATACCCACACTTTGCAGAAAACAAATATCATAGAAAGAAATAAAGAAAAAAGACATACAAACCAAACACTCCAGCCTTTTAAATTTAACCTTTGAAATTTAAACAAAAAACAAAAAACAAAAAACCGTAAATCAAGATTTTCCAATGGAAATAATCTGATTTTTAGTTCCGCGTATATTAGCAGTTGAAAGAAGAAGAAGATAGACAGACAAACAGGTACATACATAGATAGGTACATAGACTGCATGCCTGCGTGACAGAAAAAGAGTTGACTGCATAGGTGTAGGTAGATTCATGGCGAGCAATGCGTCTTATTTGCATCTCCACTATCCAATCACCTCGCTTTTCCGCAGCAAGCTTTGAACAAATCGACAGACTGACTGAGTGACAGGCCACTTGTCTACCAGATCGAGTAGGGACCATATAGGAGTTCCACTAGGAGTTTTTTGTTTTGTTTCTTTCTCTCTCTTTGTCCTTCGCTTACCTTGTACAACTCTGAAAGGGCCTGAAGGAGGCGCATTCACGTTGCATTGCAAAATTCCGTTGAGTTTTCAAAAGTTGTTCATGCTGGAGATAAAGTCAAACCTCAAAGTCGAAGTGACTGAAGTAAATAGATGCCGCCTCAAACCACAAGAAGGGCCCATTACTTAACGGGGCACACGTCGTTCACAGCAAAGCCACCCGTTCAAGATGAACTGAAGTCAATTAATTGATTAATTATGCTTCTTCGAAGGGTCCTCTGAGTCGAACCTGTTCCTGCTCCTTCAAGTTGTTCCTCCTCGCTCAGCGCATGAATAAAGCGTCAACTCGGCTCGGCTCATGCAAGCAATCCAAGCAATCCACGCTCCAAATTCAACTCGTTGACAGCTCAGCCCTTACGTGCAGATCAGATTAAACAAAGGCCCGTTGCTCATCATCTGCTGCACGCTTTGCGGGTTTTTCGCCGCGGTGAGGGTTTCTGCCTCTGCGCAATTCCCTCACTCAGCAGCCAAGCACGTCAGGAAGAGGATCTATCCTTCTTCTGCTCTGCTCTAGGAGGAAGCGGCGTTCATCATTCGGGATGCAGAGAAGACAGAAGAGCGTGGCGCAAGCGAGTGAGCGGGCGAGCGAGCGAGCAAGCGAGCAAGCAAGCAAGCCACATCAGAAAGCGAGACCAGGAGCGCGAAATTCTCGAGGTAGGTAGATACGTGGATGACGCCCATGCTCAAGCTCGCGCTTGAACCTCAAAGTATTTATTCATTCATTCATTCACCATTCATTCATTCATTCATTCATTCACCAAAGTATTCATTCATTCATTTATTCATTCATTCATTTATTTATTCATTCATTCACCAAAGTATTCATTCATTCATTCGCTCAACTGACTATCTTCCCAGGCAGGCAGGTAACTAACTTATTAACCCTGCGGACGTACTCATTCGCTTCTTGCTGCCCTGTACGGAGAGAGAACTCGCGAGAAGAAGTTCTCACGCGCGACGCGTTTATTAAGTGATGATGACCTCGAAGTCGAAGGGCGCTCTGCTTCAAGGGTAGCTTAGCCCTTCTTAGGACCGCTCGCTATACAGGTAACACTAGCACTACCTCCTCCGGACTAAGGAGTTGTGTCGTTGTTGTCTCTCCGTCTGACTCAGTCACAAACTGACTAACAGGCTACTCACCACGGACAGTTGCAGAGGAACATGCATGTTCTTCTTGTTGAGCTTGGCGCCTGGACTATATATAACACGTCGCATCGCCGTGCGATGAGCCTGGCCTCATCTGCCGTGCATGCGTTCTCTCGTTCTCTCGATTATGAGGGGAACGGAACTTCGTTTCTGTGATTGCGGCCTGAAAAAGAAGTGCATATAGCCAATTACAAGGAACCAAGACGACCGGTATTTCACTACATCCCGAGAAACATTTAAAAGGGAGACTTAACAGGCATCCTAGGGGAATCAATAGAAACCTGATATTCTCATCTCTCAGCGAGTAGGATTTACCTATGAAAAGCTGGAATAACGAGAATGACAGGCACCCGTGCATTCTTAGCGAACCTGCGCCCAAGCATGAGACACGTAGCATTTGATATGTGATGTATATATATGTAGATAGATAGATATGTATGTATGTATGTATGTATGTATGTATGTATGTATGTATGTATGTATGTATGTATGTATGTATGTATGTATGTATGTATGTATGTATGTATGTATGTATGTATGTATGTATGTATGTATGTATGTATGTATGTATGTATGTATGTATGTATGTATGTATGTATGTATGTATAGATAGATAGATAGATATGTTGATATGTTGATATGTTGACATATAGAGAGACTGAGAGATAAAGACGAGGGGGGCTTGAGTTAGCTGTATACACGAGCGATTGGGTCTCAAGCTTCACGCAAGATTGGTGTTTCACTTTTAGGCTTGACTCGAAACTACTCGCCTGCAGTCAGTATCAAGCCGATGTAAGAGAAGAAGTTCATGTATATTCTCTGGTAGAAACAGCAACCGTATGTTCTTTCTTCGTGAATCCAATTTCTTCACTTATTCTTATTAATGGCACTCCCTTATGAGAGTCATACTACGCGGAAGAAAGAAAGCAAATAAGCAAGGACATACTAAAATGCCAACCATATGTGATACTTAAAGAGAATGGGAAGCACCACTTGCATGGAGATACCAATGTTTTGCCTTCTGGAAAGTTGCAAACAATCAGTTGCGAATGAGTCCATACTTTATTTTTGCCAAACTGAATCCCAACTCTTGTTGCTGTGAATAGAGACTTGTCATACATAAGCGCTTCCCCACCTTCATACATGCCACGCACTCGACATTTAAACTAAGAGATGAACCCCGCATTTCAATGGTCGTGTCGGCTAAATCTGGGCGAGATCCGCTTGGAACTTTTCAGTTAACCTGTTGCACGACTGAAGTCCCAAAATTGTGGAAGTCGATCGTCGAACTATAGAGTAGATGTCAGGAACCCAAGCCACGCTTCAAGGCACCCAATGAATAAACAACACGTGAACTACAACATATGCCAGTGGCTGAGATTTTCCAATCAACAACTGAAGCAACAAGTATCACAGATCACCAGTGAGTTTACCTAAATGCTGGTCTTGATCGAAGTTATACTAATTTAACCTGTGGCATTATAGCATATAAAAACAAAACCCAAATTGCCTTGCGAAAACTCGCAGACAATGATGTGCACTAACTTTCTTAAATACATCGCTTAACAACCTGAAATAGTTAGCTTTCAAGATAATGGGCACCTACGGTAGTACTACTTTTATTTCTCATTTAGTACTAAGTACAACAATCAACAATTAGCGTTCAAACCTAGATACACCATTCTTCCTTTAATCAAAACTACATCGGACGATAGTTAAGAAAGTTTTGTTCCACTAAAAAAACTTTAAACGTGGAAAATGCATTTTGCCTATCTCTTAAATTAAAATTATTATAGTATAATTAAGTAAAAAACAGGTTTCTGTATTTTATTTTACTTTTTTTTTTAAAATTAAAATATAAAATATAAATATACGAGAGGAACGAAATAATTTTTATTTGCTCTGCTCAGAAAAAAAAAAAAAAAAAAGGAATGGAACACAGGCAAGTGCTTCAATCTCAGCCAGATTATCCAACAAAAGAAGCACACTATCGCTACATTTTAGAGGCCAGCCAGCTCGTTGGCTCTAATCCAGGACCAGTGACGATCATTGAACGCCCCCGCTTTCAACCAATACCTCCTAGCGACCAATCAATCAATCAATCAATCAATCAATCAATCAATCAATCAATCAATCAATCAATCAATCAATCAATCAATCAATCAATCAATCAATACCTTGCCCCTCCAAAATGATTCGCGCTAGCCTCGCGCCCCGAATGCTCTCCTTTTTTACTACAAACTACTAATAAGCTTTCGTTTAATTTTAAAAAAAATACGCTTATTTCCTTCTTTCAATTCCCAAACACTAACTCCCTGCTACAGAGTTAAGATGCACTGCTGTCAATGCTGTCGCTCCTTCCCTGCTGCTACGCTGCCTGTTTCAAGCTGCCAGCAAGGCCATACAGGCTCCGCGAGAGGGGGCTTTGCTGCTCCCCAGAGAGTCCCTGGCGGTTTGTTTTCGTAATGCCAAACGGTATTCGCATTTCACGTTTCGAGGCTGACGCCGTCTGTGAAAAGCAGGCCACTTCCTTGCTACAGCTGCGCTCTCTCTGAGAAATCCTGACGCTTTTTTTTTCTTTCTTTCTGAGTCTCTGTGGGTTGCCGCGAGGCTGCTTTCCAGACCGATTCAGCACCAGCTTCCGTTTCCGACTATGGAGGTATAGCTGGCGATAGCTGACTCCTAGGCGCCTGCGAGATAGAACAACGAAGGAAAGACGGATCTCTGGAGTGACCGACATAGTGTGATCTACAAATTTGTAACTAAAAAGGAATTTGAAAAGGTTTGTGATCCTTTTCTCTTTCTCTTCTCTTCTTTTCTTTTCTTTTCTTTTCTTTTCTTTTCTTTTCTTTCTTGTTTTAAAGTAAAACATCTCCTTTTCAAAATTGGCAGCATTTGGTCACTATTTAATTTTAATAGAAAAAACTATTTGAGCCTTGCTTGGTCTGAGGCGCTTGCAGAGTTGTCGAGGCAAAAGAATGATCAACCAAAAGAATAAGAATCTCTTCAGATTGGTGACGAGGTTGAGAATTGTTGGCCGTGGTATTTTGATGAGGTCCTGCTGCACACCCTGCCAATCCTTGATAGAACCTGCTGTGGAGCAGGTTTGGATTAAACCCCCCGCACTCAAGTGCTGGGTTAGATTGGCAAACGAAAAAAGATAAGCTTCATTTGCATTTGATGGTTTTGGTTTCTTCTTCTATGGGCCTTAGTTTTATTTATCAAAAAAGGATTTCATTTTGCAGTTAAAAAAACTAAGATTAAATTTGGGAGTAATAATAACTTGACCGTACTAAAATCAAATTTGAAAGAATACTTATTTATTTTACATAAATAAATAAAATACACCCTTCTGTTTAAAATGCTTTCTTTTTCTTTTTCTTTTTTCGCAGAAACAATAAAATACAGCGGCGAATTGAGATGAAAGCGGAACGGTTTGAAAAGATAAATCGGATCCAGTTGCCACTCAGACCGCCCACAAATAAAGAAATGAGAAAGAAAAGTAGAGTTTATGATAGAACCCATTACGAGTGCATAACATAAGTAGCAGCTAAGGCTCTTAGTCATGTCCTTGGGGAAACTCCTATTTTCTTTCTCTCCTTTCTTGCCGAGGTATAAAATATAAAATTGAAAGCTCACAAACAAAGAGCTAAAAAGCGTTAAAAACCAGTATACCTAAAATTGAATGGTGGCAGAAACATTGAGGCCTCTTTGCTCTTTCGATTGAACACTTCGCAACCACCTTAAAACAAAGCCTTCAGGTTTTCTCGTTTCTCTCTCCCCCACTCTTTAGTTATTGCAATACGAAAGTACCTACTTACTAGTTGTCTGCGCAATTCTCAAGACATTGAGAGTCACCCATTATGGTGCGCAGTTTCTCGAATTGGGCATACTTTTTAAATCTAGTGCTCCGCAATACTTCTATCACAAGTAATAGGTGTTCGCATTACTCTTCTGACCGCATGGAGGGGAACAAAGAACCCTAAAGCACTCACTGTACAA
This sequence comes from Schizochytrium sp. TIO01, assembly GCA_004764695.1. Lineage (NCBI taxonomy): Eukaryota > Bigyra > Thraustochytrida > Thraustochytriidae > Schizochytrium > Schizochytrium sp. TIO01. Next base: position 2,057,076 of record SMSO01000032.1, read on the forward strand.
TTCTTTTTCTTTTTCTTTTTCTTCTCCTTCAAGTTCTATAATCTATTGGAAGTAAAACAGAAAAAGAACAAATGTTCAAGTTCTTTTCCGATTCGGTGGTCTGTATTCATTTACTCTTTTAGCGGCTCATACACAGGTCAAGCGCCGAACGATCGATTTGGTCGGTGTTTGATGTGCATTCGCATTCAGGGAGGGCTATCACCACTGTAGATCGATTGGTCAACCGATGGATGGATTCATTCAGATGGCGATCTGCCACTCGGTATTGTCCACAAACACTCAGGAGAAGCAGAAGCTCTTGGCTTAGCTGGGAGTAGTCAGCAGACAGGTGTTACTTTTGCCTCTGTTTCAGGCCACCGAAGGGGCACCATGAGCGCCGCTTCCTGGCCATGGACAACAGAGAGCAAATCTCGTTTCTGCAGTGCAGTGAATGAATCTTCAGGACTTAGTCACCTGGCTGAGTGAGCGAGTGAGCGAGCGGGTGGGTGGGTGGGTGTGTGGGTGTGTGGAGTGAGCAGGGTTCCCGATCCCTTTTTCGAGGCGCTTTTTCCGTATCGTCGCCGCCGTCTTTGTTGATTGAATTGGAATGTAATTACTTAAGCACATTTGCCGATGGTGAAGTTGATTCGCCTGTTGGATATTCGACTGGGTAGGTATTTGGAAATGGATAATCTCCATAACGACGCCCTGAAGAATTGAATAAGTGCCACGAAGTACTCTCAGAGCCGTCTGTGGGGAGGCGGTCCGACTGCTAGTATTATCCTTAAACTTCTGCGATCGTCCTTCAAAGCCTCCGGGTTCCTGATGCTGGGTTCCTACCATCATTTTCATTGCCGTCATCAGCGCCATCGTTACCGAAGTAGAGCAGAGTAGGTGATATGCGTCAGCATCATGGCAGCACCTGGTAAATTCAACACCGTGATGATCACTCTAAAGCAGCAGTTTGTGCTTGCAAGGCTGCCGTCGCCATGTACGAGCCGGTACGATGTAGCAATGAAGCATCCAAGCACATTTGAACCCAAAGGGAGCCGAAGTTCGACAAGAGATGAATCAGCGAATGAATGAATGCACAAACTGTCGCCAGGTATGCTGAAGAGTGGATGGTTGTGCTGAAGTCGATTGTGGAGCAAGCCTTGGAGGGCCACTGCGCAAGTCCACACGGATGCCTTGAATGTCTTGTCCTGCCAAGACACTGTTGTGAACGTAGGTCTCACAGCCTTAGGTAATGTCCGCCAGGTTGTTCTCGTCTTGGTGCCAAGAGATTTATTATTTATCCAGCACTTCACCGTGGTCGCTGGCCAGCAGGCTCTGGACTTCCTCGGCATCACAGCCTGGAAACCCGAGGTCTTCTTGTGAGTCAGCGCAAGTATCGAAGCGCAAGGGCTTCAGTTCTCTCTTTGACACCCGTGCAGCCCGTCCGAAGCTCGAGCTGACGACTATTCTGATTTGAATTTCCAGCCAGCTCCATTCCATTTCTTTGTTGTTCATTTGTGCGCTTCGACACGTCTGCACGAGCTGCTGGTGCTAGTGCTGGTGCTGGGCTCGCTCTGGTGGTGGGTTCAGGGCCTAGGGCTGCGACAACGGCTCACTGGCCATGGATGCCATTGACTCTGAATCCGGGGACCGCCATGCACCAACCTAGCGAGCCAGGTGCCTTGGCATTACTTTGCCTTCTGGCCCTGGCAGTTCATGATGCGAGCTGAGACAAGCAGAGAACTGACTTGAGGGGTTTGTTTCTGCTGCCGATGAGTTTCCGTTTGCTCGCTGCCTCGCCACGTCCTTATGCAGGACAGTTCCTCGCCGCGCTGAGACCTGGAGGGCGTTCTCCAGGCGTTTTGAAGGAATGAATGCATTCCATGGCGAGGAAGAACTTGAACAAGATGAATTTGAACTCTTGCTTTAGAAGGTCCCGAATATGGCGAGAACCAATCATGGCTGGCTTACAGAGCAAGCACGCCCCTTGCCCTTCAGTTGCACGCCCCGCCAGTCGATCATCACGCTCGTGCGAGTTTCCCGTTTGCGGTCACATCCTTCGAATATCTAGGCGCCCGAAACATGCCCTGTGTAAAGCATGAGCGCTGCCTAGATCGCCAAAGTACGTTTGGAACAGCTGAAAAGGACATTCCTTCATTTGCCCACAGTCCTTTCCACGATTCAGATCACTATATGACACCAGTAGTAGTAGTAGTAGTAGTAGTAGTAGTAGTGGTAGTAGTAGTAGTCTACTACGCAGTAATTAGTATTATATATATATAATTCACAGTAAGATACATGGATTGTTAGGATAAATCTTTCTGAGACAAAGTTCTACTGTTTTCTATCTGAAGGGCTCTAGTGGTGCTTTAGGTATTTTTGACGGGTATGAAAAGAAGGTCGATGCCCCATACCTAGGCATTTTGCAATGAGGAAGTTGCCACAGCTGCAAGCGTGCCGGGAAGAAGTGAAGACAACAGAAAGCAAGCAGCACTTTGAGTTAGTAACGAAGGCGAGTGGAGGAATAAATAACCTCCATGATCCTTTGAAATCAGCGGAGAGAGCACAGCACTACGACACGAGGAGATCTATCTGTCTCGGTAAGCTACGGCAAGGGCCCGAGCATTTTCCTTTTTTATTTGCCACTTCTCGTTAATGGGGCTACAGGTGAAGCAGTACCTTCTCCAGTCAAACAGGAATAAATATTTAAAATGAAAACAGTTTGGTGTAGTTCTCTACAAATAAAATTACGAAATCGCGAATGAACTTCTGTAATCCCTGTGCTTCGGCGTTAGCTTAGTGGGTTGATCAGTGCCTGCCCCAAGACCACCTGCACAATGGTTGGCTATGCACGTTTTTTCATTTTGAAACGCATAAGTTTAGTGAAAAATCATTCAAGATGTTGAGCCGATTGCAATCACAGCTGTGCCAAAATGTAACTTCAATCACTTGGTCAGGATGGTCAGTCGGATGTCTGGTCGGAAAGGTAAGGTCGTCGACTTTTAGGTTCTTGGTTAGAATGAATACTTCAAGGGCAAGCCATGATGTAGGAATTTAGGGTAGAGACCTAAAACATTCCTCGTATGTGGAATTTCCAAACCCTTTTAGCAGCGTCATAGTAGGTATTATGTTTCGATACAAATCTACTTGCCATAGTGTTTTTCGTTCGCTTTGATTTATTTTGCTTTTTACATTGTCATTTGGGAAACACCAATATGCGCAGGTCTGATCTAGCAAGCAAGATATTAATGATTCGATAGTTTGTGAGCCTTCCCACTCCTTTCATTATAAAAACTAAGTTCGTATTTACAGTTCTTTATTATCGTTTGTCTTTTTTTTTTTCTTTCTTTCCATAGATATACAAGGTCCTGATTCTTGAACTCAAAGAAGAAGCCCCCAGGCTGACTGACCATCGTGATCCCTTCAGGAAGAAACATTTTTTTAGAGCGCAAAAACAGCGTTTCTAAGGCGCCATTATCGAGGAAGCCAACCAACCAAGTCAGTCATTCAAACTATTTAGGTAGTGAAAGAAAAGTGTTCTTCATGGCCCTTTACATTACATTTCTCCAGTTTTAAGGCAGAGATTCAAAGGACATGATCGCTGCAGAGTAATCGACGATTCGGCCGCGAATTCTTTCGTCTCGCTAAATTACTCACAGTACCTACGCGGCATCGAATTTTTGTTGTGAAAGAAAAGAAGAAGAAGAAGAAGATAAAGAAGAAGAAAAGTGTCCTTGTGTTTTTTTCTTCTTCTTTCACACCAAAAGAGAACTGAGCTTTTCTTCCTTTTTTTCTTTTTCTTTTTTTCTCTTTTTTAAACTAATTAAAACCTTCTCAAACACTAAGAAAAGCAATAAATAAATAATAGAATCACTCTAATTATGCAGCTAGATCAGGAAGCTTTGCTTTCTTTGGCCACCATCGCGTAATGCACGAGGGAAAGGCATGAGAGAACTAGCTTCTATCTCATGTTTTATCAGCATTTACTACTCCTCAGTCGCAAATCACGACAATGTAACAATATTTTATAACTGTATAAGAAAAAGAGAGAGAGAGAGAGAGAGAGAGAGAGAGAGTAAAAACACAGAAAAAAGTTTATAAAATAAAATAAAAGCTATCAGCACCGATTCTCCACCAAGTAGCACCTGGATCCCTTGAAGAAGTCGAGTTTCCACATGGTGGAGATCGGCCACGGAAGTCGCCTCAAGCCCAAGTGAGAGCCACTTACTTCAGCAGCCTCTTTAGCTCGCTCATCGGAAGCCCGCGCAGAACTTGCAGGAAGCAGGCCGCTCCTCGTTCGTTTTGCGCGGCATTCGAAGCCTCGATTCGGCGTTCTGTGCGACCTTTTGAAGTTCCTGCAATCCTCTAAGAGTCCCACTCACTATTTAACCTACTCAATCACTCACTCACTCACTCAATCAATCAATCCATCAATCAACCAATCCACATATCTATCTATCGATCTATCCATCCACGACTCATTTATTCCCGCATCCAATAAGTTCACGCGCCGGCATTGCTGTGCACGGAGATGCTCCACACACACACGAGGGCGTCGAAGACGGCAGAGAGCGGAGCTCTGATCGATTGATTCATGGCATCTTCACCTCAGTCGTCGAGTGATCGATAATGCAATGAAACGCAATGAAATGAAATGAAATGCAATGAAATGTAATGCAATGAATTTAATGCGATGAAATGTAATGCAATGAAACGTAACGTGTGTATCGATAGACACCTCTCTCTCTGCGTGTTTATGTTCTTTATGCATGTATGTTTGCATTTATGTATGTATGTATGTATGTATGTATGTATGTATGTATATGTGAACGAACGTCTTGGAGGCGGCCGATGGGATCGCAGGAGCTAGCTCAAAGATGCCACTAGGTCACACGGGGTGACCGCCGTCAACAGCGGCCACGCGTGCCCGCACGCTTAGGTACTCGCGGTGGAAGAAGCGGCAACGGCAGAGCTAGCTAGCTTTCCATGTCGAAAGCAACCCATGGAAGCAGAAGACGGGCCCTAGCTAGCTCGTGGTTTGCTTGCAAGTCGGCCTGCGAAGGAGGCCCGTCTCCAAGCTGGATGTCGCCTCGCCTCCCGCCTCTCGGGGTCCATGCGGCACCACGCGTGGCGGAGAAGAGCGAGGAACCTGCAGGTAAGGGCCTGCGGAGCGGGGCAGACGCCTCGAGGAGGCGACGGAGTGGCGGAGCGCAGTCTAGGAAAGCCACAGCCAGGTAGTGGGTAGGCAGCAGGAAGCTGGACGATGAATGATGCCCAGGAAGTTGAAGCCGCCCAGGCCCAGGTCGAACTTGCTCAAGGTAGTGCTCGAGCCCGTGCGCACTTGGAAATTGAGGCGCGAGCACAGGTCAGCGCCATCGCCTGGCGACTGCCTGCCTGCCTGGCCTCCTCGACGCCCAGGCTGCCGAGGAGCGCGCGGACCTGCGAGGTCTGGTTTCCAATGGACAGACGGGTCGATTCGACGGCCTCGTTTTTGAGGTTCGTTCGAACTCAGCCGTCGCGGGAGGTCTGAAGAAATGCAAGGCTGAGGCTGGATGCATAAATGGATGGACGGACAGCCAGGCAGGCAGGCAGGCGGCCAGGCGCGAGCAAGGCTTCCTCGTGGAACTGCGCCGTTTCCTGGCGTGGACAGCGGAGGCCTCGGCTGGTGTGGTTGAGAGCAGAACGATCTCCATGGAGGGAGTCATTCATCTGTGTGATCTGAGAGTTTAGATTTTTTTTTTTACAAAGTAGGTTACCGAACTTCTTTCTTTGGTTTGGCTGAACAGAAACAGAAAAACGAAAGCCGCATCGCCGGAGAGAATAGCGTCTTCGAAGAAGCTTTTTCGGGTGTATACTGATGACGCCCGGAGACAATAAAGAACGGAAATTTGTTTTTTGTTTTTAAATTAAATTAAATTAATAGTCAACGTTGGGACATAGCCTACTCTGGCTAGAAATATTGGTTTCAAGCCTTTTAGTACAGTAGAATTTATATTTGTATTAAAATAAAATAAAATAAAAGTTTTAGTTCTTTTTTCCTTTTTCCCTTTTTTTTAAAGAAAAGAAAAAAGTTTAAAATTATATTTATATACAAATGCATAATCTTCATTTATAAGGCAATTTAACTTTTAAATAGAGCAAAAAAAGAATTTACTCGCGTGAGCAGCCAGTTTCGCGCTCTGGTGCCCCGACACCGACAGGAAACGATAACGATTTTAGCCAGCTAGCGCATCAGCCCCAAACAGACTAGACTTCGCTTGCTCGCCCACAAGCTTATCAACCGACCACCTATGACGCTTTCTTTCTTTCTTTCTTTCTTTCTTTCTTTCTTTCTTTCTTTCTTTCTTTCTTTCTTTCTTTCAGCCTCTGCTTTGAAAGTAGACAGTGTCCTCGATCCAACCATCATGTGGACAACAGTGCCCGATACGACCTTTCTGCATGCAAGCCTCCAACCATGATGAGCGAGCGCTGGCCCAAGCAGTCGCGCTCACTCGCCCTCTCGGCCACCGCCTCTATCCCAAGCCAGGAACCGCTCAGTGCTTCGCCAAAAGGGACAGCGTTGCGCCGCAGAGACGAGCGGCTCGGTGAAGGCTGAGGGGCCGTGCTCCCACCTCGAGATGATGAGTGTACAGAAATTGTGAAGGGCCAACTATCGCACGATGCACCTCTCTTGAGGCGCAGCGCGCGAGGAACAGAGCAGGCCCCGTCGCGTAGGGGGGCACTGGAGAATCCCCGCGGGCCGCCGAAGTGAGGAGCCAAAGGACGCAAACAAAGGCCCTTGGCGAATCATCGATTCGAGTGATCTTGAATGAAGGTACGATGAGAGCCGTGATCCATTGGAAATCTGAGGGTAAGTCGGTCTGAGACCACGATGAGAATGGCATAAAGCAAACCAAAAAAGTACAGACATACAGATATGCATGCATGTGTTTTATTTTTTTAACTTCCATAAAGTGGAAGGAAGAAACAAACACCCATGTTGGATGTAGATGAGTGGCTCGTGAAACAGGCGATTTCAGCTGCCTTATGACAAGATAGAAAAAGCGTGGTGGGTAACTGATTTCATTCCGGCATCGTTGTGCTTCACTTCGTGAAAGCAGGCTACTCCAATAAATGAACTTATTGAGAAAACGATAATTTAGTCTTATTGAATGAAGGAGGGGTAGAGCAAGTGAAAATAAAGAAACTTCTTTCAGAAGTAAGGACCTTGAACATGTTTCTTATAAAGTTAAGTTTTTTGTTTATTGTTAGCGCTGAGATTTTAAATCTTTTAGGTTAAGAAAAGCTTTGTACCCCCACGTAAGACTCGGCGAGTATAGAGTTTCTTTGTTTGCAAGAGTCTAAAACCCTTAATTCGAGCAAGGTATTCAATCTAACTTTTTTAATTTCTCAAAGGAAAAAATGTATTTACTTGCCTTACCCAAACGTTTCAAAGCAATTGTTGCATTTTAAACATGAATCAAAGTTTATATGCTAAATGCAGATTGACCCATAATTTTCTTTTCTTTTGGAGAGAAGTATGTACCTACCAACCTACCTACTAGCGCAGAATAAGGAATGTTCAACAGATATCCAAAAGGAGTCTAAGAGGGAAATCCATGTGTTTGATTCCATCATGTCTGAAAAGAGGGAGACCACGGTCACTTGAACATGCAGGTCACCTCCTAGTAAGCACTGGCGAGGTGTATTTGCCCACCCTGACTTTATTGTTCCTGACTGTGTGCCTATTTGCTCCTTCCCGCCCTTTCTTTTTCTTTCTATTGAATGCTCTCATTGAAATAAACCGTCCCTAGTCTGAAGATTATCTGTGCGTTGAAAAATTCTCCAGCCAACGGGATACAATATGAGATTGTTACGATCTCGAATGTCACCCGTAAAGAACTAAACATAGACCAGGATCATATGTACTGTTGAGAATAGTCAAGAGTTGGAGATAATAGTCAAGAGTTGGGGATGAAACCGTTGCCGGGTTTTGTTGTTTAACAGAAAAAGATGAACGTAGAGTATATAAGTCAAATTAGCCCCGCTTGTTGCCAAACACATTGATTTAACTGCTCGGAATGAAATTAACTACTCTGTCGTAACTTTAGTATACTAGGTACAGTAGATATAACATAGAGGATGTTCGAACTTAATGGCCCTCCTACAACAATGAAAACAGAGAATACAATATGGATTAGAAGCTTGCGTTCATGATCTTGTAGTGGGATTGTCAACAGCTCCTACGTTTTATGTTGCACTCTACGGACTGTAGCTGTGACGCGCGAAATTTAGATGCTACCAGGTCACTAGAAGGGAGAGTAAACACATGATCCAGCAAGCCTACTACATCGCAACTCCGTTTCATGCACTGTTATTTATTTGTTTATTTATTTATTGTACCCATGCATAGCATCCTATAGGCAATTAGAACAAGCAATAAAAAGTACAGCGGTACCTAAGAAGTCATTTTTTTGTGCTTTTATGTGGGACGACCCCGATCTATACATTCTGTCGTCGCAGAGAACCTCCTATATGCGATGTATATAAATGGTTTTAAAAAGAAAATGAAGAGCAAAAGGGTAGCTACACACTACCAACTGCTATAACATACCATGAATTAGCAATTACTAATAGTAGCTCGGAAGTCCCAAGTGTTTATCTATAGATATCTAGCTAGCTTGCTAGGTACCAAGCAAGCAGAAAGGATAGTTCTTAAGAAGGAAGCAGCAGTAATCTCTGCCTCCTGTAGAAATGTAGAAAACAGTAGAGATTTGCCAAGCAAATAAACCTATCTCGCCATAGGACATCGCGAAACGGCAGACTTAGGGAGCTCGTGTGCTCACAATCATTTTCTAATTTCTCTTTGGATGAGTTTAACATTAACATTTTAAGAAACATGAACGTCTTGTGCTACCCTGGGCTTATTAGCACATGAAGAGCTTCAAACCGTTAGTACACCTCGAAAAGGGGGGGGGGTCTCAATCGATAAGATGGACTTCAACTTCAAAGGCCAGGCACTCCACGATTTACTTGCCCACTATCAAAAAAAACAAGTTGTTAAAAAGGTGCAAAAACAAGGAACCAAAAACGCCTCTTTCGAAAGTTTATTTCTCATATCCAGTATGTGTATTATGTCCCTGCTGCGAGAAAAGATGTGATGAAAATACGCAATATGGCCGAACATCCAAACATCGTATCATTTTTTAAAAGAAAAATTTCGAGAGAAGTTTGGGCTCAGGAACAAAGGACGGAGTAAGAAGAGCGATAGATAAAACTAACTCAGCACATTGCACTCCTCAATTAATTATTGACTTCTTCAGTGTGTCTATTGCAATTATTCAACAAAAAAAGAAGTCATAAACGCATGTTAGTTAGTTTCAGATTTCAAATCACTTAAATTTTGAGAAAAGAGCGTTGAGCCTTTCGGACTCTTGAAAAAAGGAAGTTTATTATAAGCCTTGGACTCTTTTACGGATATTAGAATATAACCGTAATTTGAACGTGCAAATGTGAACCTTATATTGCGTCTAGCCTTGCCCCGCGCCATGAAACTCAACTATCTTTAACATACAAGTTTATAACGAAGATCAACAAACAAAGTCCGTAAATTATAAAGCTCCGTTCATCATTCAGACCATGCTGACGATATTCGAAATGTGCCAGACAATTATAAGATTTACAGCGCTAACAGTCTCAGCTGTTTTATATACAGTCAAAACTACAGCACATACTCATTTTTATGGTACTGTGAACAGTGAGCAAGTGTCCCATTGAAAGGGAGGTCTCTTTATTCAGAGCAAGTAGAAGACTTGCATAAATTCCACAAGCTCTCTCGTTAAATAATCATGCATAGGGGACATAAATGCTAGCTTTCCGGCTTGTTCACTCCACAAAACCTGCTGCTACTATGACACAGCACGATATCTGTACATCATTTCTCGAAACCGTTAGGAAGAATTTTGTCACTTTCTTAGTTCTAATGGTATCTATCTATCAGTTGAACACCCCGTGTATTAGACCCAATCGCAAAATGCAATGCCAGTACAACGCGTCACCCCGTTTCTTGATACATCATCTTTGTTTGTTGCTTTCTATAACCGTCGCGTTTATTTCATTGTGTTATTTTTATGCCGTTGTCCTGGCTAGTAGTTTTGTTGCTCATCTTTGTTTGCATACTTGAATTCGTTCTGATTCATCTATTGATGCCTCCCAATACATTCTTCTTTTTTCCTGTTTTACCTTTTTATTTGATGTTATAAATAAAGCTATACGTGCTCACATCATAGTATGTACACTCTAGTACCTGTCTACTATGAATTCTCTTTATACGTCCACATTTGCGGGACACTAGCACCACTGCTTAAAAGACAAATTGGTTTCCTATTCCTTCAAGTTGACTGTTTATAATTCTCTTTTTTCAACTTGAAGTTATTATTTCATAAAAATTAAAGATGTTTAAATGGTTGATAATCATAGTGTACTTTTGAGGGGAAAATGAAAATTTAAAAATTTTAAATTTTAAATTAAATTAAATTAAAACTTTCCAGGCCTCGTGTCAGGGTGCAGTCCGCTCTTACTCGTAACAGTAGCAGCAGCCCTAGTAGCCAGCCAGGCGGCTCGTCTGTACGACCTCTCACCTGCTAAACCCAAGTGGTTTTCTTCCCAAGTAGGCCAACTGTGGGCCACATGGAACTTTCCCGGCAGGCCACTTCGGAGAGAAGCCTGGTCATAGCCGAGTCGCTCTCTTGACAATCACTCAATCAATCAATCAATCAACCAATCGATCATCCACGCATTCATGCCATCGACCGATCAACAAAGCCCTTGATCCTCGAGAAGCTGGTCGGTCAGACGCCCACTCGACCAACGTCGGAGTCAGCGCCTCCTTCCTGAGAGCCAAGTCGAGAGGGAGAGGGAGAAGACCTACCTGCCTACTTGTTGAGTCAGTCAGTCAGTCGCCTCGCCATCGCCAACCAACAAACGAAGAGGCGTTAGCGGCTGTGCCAAAGCAGCTTCGATCAGTCACACGTTCTTATGGGTTGCGCTGGCGCCCATCGCTCGCCAGGAGCGCTCCAGTTGCTGGCACTCAGGGCACTCTCCCACTCCACCGCTGTGGTCTCCACGCTCAAGACCGCTGCTGCTCGAAGACAGACTCGCAGGCTCCTCTCCGTGAAGCTTGCTCGCTTGTCTTCGATCGCTCGTCTTCGCTCCATGTGCCACCAGCGAACCCGAAGGAGGACGAGCGAAGCGGCACCTGCACGGCACAGTGCCGCACGTGCAGGGAGAGGTCCTGGCGGCGCGAGACTCTGTCTATCTGTCTGTCTGTATGTATGTCTGTATGTATAAATGTATGTATGTATAAATGTTTGTCTGTATGTCTGTTTGGAGTGAGGAAGCGAAGCTGGAGCTTAAGTAGGCCGAAGATGCACTTTCATGGCCAGGCAACTTGGATTCCGCTCGATACCATCGGCCGGAGGGTCGAGCGGAGAGGCGCGGCTTCAGGTGTGCGCAGCACACACACAAACACGCACACGCACACGCACACACACGCACAGCAGAGCGTGCAGGCAAGGATCTCGGCATGCTCATGAAACTGCGGGAGATCAGAGGCACTGCGCCGGAATGGAGCATAGCTGGCTGGCTAGCTAGATATTGGTGGGGTGCCGGAGGATGGATGTCTGTCTAGCTTCGTTGTGATGGTCTGCGAGGGCGAGGAGCGTATGCTTACGCGTGGTTGAACGAAGGGTGGCGATGATGCATTTTTGCTGTGGATGCTGTAGTTCGTGGACAGTGCGAGTGCCCTCCAGCTGGAGCAGGCGGAATCCGGGCGCTCTGCATACCGCAACTGTGATCTGTGTGCAGGAGATTGTTGGCTAGTTGCACGGAATGCACCTGCAATCCAAGTCGTCGCCTCATGCTTAACGTTGGTGGAGTCCTTCGACTTGAGCAGCGCTATCAGCGCTTCCTTCGAGTAGTAGTAGTAGTACATGAAAGCTTTCTCTATGGTCGCTAATAAGCTATGTTTACGAGTCCTTTCTCTCTATTTGTTTACAGTTCGGACCTACCTAATTCGTAGATAGTAAATAAAGGCCATGCTTAAACTTTGATTATTCGAATTTAGAAAGGCTCAAAACATTTTAAGATAATTAACTATCAATGAGCAACTTATAATTCCAGTAAAGGAAAGCTAGCTGAAAGGGTCACTCAGTCAGCAATCAATTAACTGCAGCGCGTACTAGCGCCAATTGTCTCTCCTACTGCCCTCGCTACTAATAGAGGAGCCGCTTTTCTTTGTTCTGCTTTTGTTTTCTCTCATTGCGCCTTATTCTTCTCTGCCCTCTCCTCCTTCTTTCTCGCATGTGTGAACAGGGCGGACGGAGAACGGGTTTTTGGATGCGGAGACCGCTTGCGAAGGATGCGGAGGCGGAGAGAGATGCTGCTATTGCGCAGAGAGGCTGAGCAGTTGGAGCGGCGTAGACGTTGCTGAGGACGGCGTATGAGCAAGCAGCTAGCGCTGCCGCTTTCTTTCGTTCCATGAATATTTAACTAATAAGCAGTGCGAGCTGCTGCTTAGACATACATTCTCTTGCCTTTCTTCTTTTGCTTTCTTGCTTTCTTGCCTTCTTTTCTTTTCTTTTCTTTTTACTTTTTACTTTTTTAAATGTTTACGTGCTTTCAAAGAAGGCCTTGCCATTCTTCAGCAGAGTATTTTAAGACAGCTTCCTCTTTTCCAGCTTTTTTAAAAAACTTCTTTTTAATTCTTTTGGTAGGTGCCCAAAAGATTGGTCTGAAAATCTGTCTTCAAATAAAATATTTAAAGAAATGAGGGTTTAGGCCACCTTTTCTTTCGAAGGGAATTTACTCTACTTTTATGTCTTTTGTTTAGGTAAATTTTTTAGACACATGAGACAAAACCAGTAAGATATGCGACACCTGGATGGCTGGTTTTTCAACTCACCAAGGATAAGTT